>CAUYQU010002057.1:0-26285 GCA_963574635.1 Cheracebus regulus | reverse complement strand
AGAGGGGCAGAAACCCATTATATTTGTGCAGTCACAAGAAAAAGCACAGGACCCAATAGTGGGTAGACAAAGTCATAAATCAGAAACTGGACACATTGTCCTGTCAGACCACATGCAGGCCACATCACAGTCTCACAAAGTAATTCTCACAAAGGAATTTTGTAATTCCTTTACCTGCAGTTCCTACTTTCCCATAGCTCGACTGCCTCCAACGGGAAACTGTGTCCGGGCTCAAGCTCACCATATGGTGAGGCCCAATTCCGAGGGGCTTCACATGGGAACGAACCCCACAATGGTAGGGTATAGTGTCTCATGCCTGTAATCCCAACACTTTGGGAGGCCAAGGCAGGAAGATTTCTTGAACCCAGGAGTTAAGAGACCAATCTGCCTGGGCAACAAAGTGAGACCACCATCTCTACCAATAAAAAAAAAATCTTTTTTGAAACAGGGTGTCACTATGTCACCCAGGTTGGAGTGCAGTGGCACAATCATGGCTCATGGCAGCCTTGATTTCCTGGGCTCAAGCGATTCTCCCACTTCAGCCTTCCAAGAAGCTGGGACCACAGGCGCCAGTCACCATGCCTGGCTAATTTTTTTTTTCTGAGATGGAGTCTTGCCTCATCACCCAAGCTGAAGTGCAATGGTGCGACCTCAGCTCACTGCAACCTCCGCTTCCTGGGTTCAAGCAATTCTTCTGCCTCAGCCTGCTGAGTAACTGGGATTACAGGCACGCAACACCACACCTAGCTAATTTTTTGTATCTTTAGTAGAGATAGGGTTTCACCATGCTGGCCAGGCTGGTCTTGAATATCTGACCTCGTGATCCGCCCACCTCAGCCTCCCAAAGTGCTGGGATTACAGGTGTGAGCCACCGCACCAGGCCTGCCTGGCTAATTTTTAAATTTTTTTTGTGGAAGCAGGAGCCTCACCATGTTGCTAGGCTGGTACTACAGGTGTGAGCCAACAGGCCCTCTACAAATTTTTTTAAAATTAGCTGAACATGGTGGCATACACCTGTAGTCTCATCTACTTGGCAGCTGAGGTAGGATGATTGCTTGAGCCCAGGAGATCGAGACTGTGGTGAACCATGATTGGGTCACTGTACTCCTGTCTGGGTGACAGAGTGAAAGTCTGTAATCCCAGCACTTTGGGAGGCCAAGGAGGGCAGATCATGAAGTTAAGAGATGGAAATCATCCTGGCCAACACGGTGCAACCCTATCTCTACTAAAATACAAAAATTAGCTGGGCTTGGTGGCATGCACCTGTAGTTCCAGCTACTCAGGAGGCTGAGGTAGGAGAATCACTTAAAACCTGGAGGCAGAGGTTGCAGTGAGTCGAGATCGCCCTACTGAACTCCAGCCTGGCGACAGAGTGAGACTCTGTCTCAAAAAAAAAAAAAAAAAAAAAATCGTTTACTCACTTAGTGTTGTTTTCAGTTTGGCCAGTCAACCCCTAGCCATCAACACAACCCAACTATCCCACAGCAAGCCCAGTATCCAATAAGAGTGATCCTTTGGCCTCCTCCAATTATATGACATTAATATTCATTACCTTTAAACAAGCAAAATACTATGACCCATTGAATTGTATGGCTAGTGTTCACACCCTCTCACACTGTCCTACTGATACATCTGTACAGAAGCACATTCATCCGATCCAGGGTTCAGAACTACCACTCCCTGGCCTTGCCTTCTAACAACACCCTTTCCTTGGCCCTTTGGATCTAGCTTCTCTGGTTTCATACTCACTCTCCCCAGGTCAACCCAATCCTGCCCTGATCCACAGACCCAACCCAGCTCAGCTCTTCAGGTCTGAGGTATGGAGTCAACAAAGAAATAAGCATAGTATAGATAATCTGTCATTTAACAAAATAAGGCTATTACCTGCAACATTTCACTTCTTTCTTTTCACAGCACGTTTTAGATTTTCCGTGATTGCTCAAAATTTCCTTTTCTATGTGAGAGAAGGATAGCCGCCATGTTTCTCCTTAATTTCAAAAAGAAAAACAGAAAAGCACTTTACCAAAACCATCCATATCTAAACCATGTTTAAGTGGGGCTGAAAAAATTCCAGGAGTGAATCAAAAGAAGTGAACAGATAATTACATATAAAAACAAGTACACAGACAAAAAATGGGCCTAACTGAAAAACAATGGAAGTCACAGATGCATATAGTTAACAATAGTGAGATGTATTATCATTTATATATTGCTAAATTCCCTTTGTTAAATATTTTGTTTCAATAATAATTTCAATCAATTTATTCACTTTTTCTGTACCATCCTCACAGGTTTTAGTATTAATACAAAATGATTTGGCTGGGCTTGGTGGCTCACGCCTGTAATCCCAGCACTTTGGGAGGCCGAGGTGGGTGGGTAACTAGGTCAGGAGTTCAAGACCAGCCTGGCCAACATGGTAAAACCCGTCTCTACTAAAAATATAAAAATGAACTAGGCATGGTGGCACAAGCCTTTAATCCTGGCTACTCTGGAGGCTAAGGCAGGAGACTCACTTGAACCTAGGAGGAGGAGGTTGCAGTGAGCCAAGATTGGGCGATTGCAACAAAAGCGAAACTTCATCTCTAAAAAAGCAAGCAAAAAGACGAAAGCAGAACATGCTAAATGACACTACTAGAATGCACTCTGAAAAATCCTCTCTTTGGGAAACTCTCCAGGAAAAAATAAACTGTTCCTTAAATGAGTAAATTAAAAAGGAATAAAAAAAGTAATGAAAGAGGAAGTTATGAGCTGAAAGAGATTTAACAGATGTATCAGTCAGTCACAATGTATGAACCTTATTTGAATCCTGATCCAAACAGGCAAACTGAAAAAAGTGTGACACAAGACAAGTGGAACTTTTAATACTGAATAGATGTTTGATATTAGAGAATTATTACTTTTTATCTTTTTTTGAGATGAAGTCTCCCTCTATCACCCAGGCTGGAGTGTGTGAACAGAGCTCACTGAAACCTCGACTTCCTGGCCTCGAGCAATCTTCCCATGTCACCCTTTCCAATAGCTGGGACCAGAAGCACACACCACCAAGGCTGGCTAATTTTTAAATTTTTTGTAGATATGGGGTCTCTCTACATTCCTCAGGCTGATCTTGAACTCCTGGACTCCAGCAATCCTCCAGCCTCCCAAAGTGTTGGAATTACAGGCATGAGCCACTGTGCCCAGGCAATATAAGAAAATTATTTACTTATGCATTTATTTATTTATTTTTGGGATGGAGTCTCTGTTGCCCAGACTAAAGTGCAGTGATGCCATCTTGGCTCACTGTAACCTCTGCCTCCCAGGTTCAAGCAATTCTCCTGCCCACATGTGCCACCATGCCCGGCTTATTTTGTACTTTTAGTAGAGATGGGGTTTTGCCATGTTGGCCAGACTAGTCTTGAACTCCTGACCTCTGCTGGCCCCGGCCTCCCAAAATGCTGGGATTATAAGTGTGAGCCACTGCTCCCAGTCATTTATTATTTTTTTAAGACAATGTTTCACTTTGTCACCCAGGCTGGAGTGCAGTGACCTGATCTCGGCTCACTGCAATCTCGACCTCCTAGGCTCAAGTGATTATCCCACCTTCAGCCCCTTAAATAGCTGAAACAACAGCTGCATATCACCATGCCCAGCTAATTTATTTTGTATTTTTCATAGAGACAAGGTTTGGCTACATGGCCCAGGCTGGAACTCCTGGGCTCAAGTGATCCACCTACCTCAGTCTCCCAAAATGCTGGTATTACAGGCATGAGCCATTACTCCTGGCCTAGTCTCCTTTGGTACTGGTTTAAGATTTTCATAATAAAAAGTTTTGACCGGGCACAGTGGCTCATACCTGTAATCCCATCACTTTGGGAGGCCGAGGCAAGCAGATCACCTGAGGTCAGAAGTTTAAGAGTAGCCTGGACAACATGGTGAAACCCCATCTCTCTCTCTCTTTTTTTTTTAAAGACCAGGTTTATTTTTTTTTAAAGACAGGGTTGTTTTTTTTTTTTTAAAGACAGGGTTTTTTTTTTTTTTAAAGACAGCCAGAATGGTCTCAAACTCCTGACCTCAGGTAATCCGCCTGTATCTGCCTCCAAAAGTGCTGGGATTACAGGCGTAAGCCACCGCGCCCGGCATGAAACCCCATCTGTACGAAAAATACAAAAATGAGCCAGGCATGGTGGTGGCCACCTGTAATCCCAGCTACTTATGAGACTGAGACATGAGAATTGCTTGAACCCAGGAGGCATAGGTTGCAGTGAGCTTAGATTGCACCACTGCACTCCAGCCTGGATGACAGAGCAAGACTCCATTTCAATAATAATTATAATAATAAATAAATAAATAGTTTTAAAATAGATCAATTACCTGTGAATAAGTTAACAAAAGATATACAAAACCTCTGCAGCAAAAATGCTAATGAGAGAAGCTGGCAAGTATTAGAGGAGATCTAAATAAGTGGATTGGGGGACTCAATATTGTTAACATATCAACTCCTCACCATTTTTTCTTTTTCTTTTTTTTTAGAGACATTGTTCTGTTTCTCAGGCTAAAGTGCAGTGGTAAGTTCATAGCTTACTGTAATCTCGAACTCCTGAACTTAAGTGATTCTCTTGCATAACTAAGACTACAAGTGCACGCCACCAGCCTAATTTTTTAAAAAGTTATTATAGAGATGGAGACTCACAATTCTCTATACAAGCTTTTATAGAGAATTTTTATTTTTATTTATTTTCTTTGAGAAGGAGTTTTGCTCTGTTACCAGGCTGGAGTGCAGTGGAATGATCTCAGTTCACTGTAACCTCTGCCTCCCAGGTTAAAGCAATTCTCCTGCCTCAGCCTCCCAAGTAGCTGGGACTACAGACAGGCCCCACCATGCCCAGCTAATTTTTTTATTTTTAGTAGAGGCGGGGTTTCACCATGTTGGCCAGAATGGTCTCAATCTCTTGACATTGTGATCTGCCTGCCTCAGCCCCCCACAAAGCGCTGGGATTACAGGTGTGAGCCACTGGGCTCAGCAAGAGTTTTCACAGAGTGTTGTCCAGGATGGTCTTGAACTCCTCACCTCAAGCAATTCTCCTTCCTCAGCCTTCTGAAGTGCTGGAATGACAGGCATAAGCCACCATTCCTGGCCCCAAATTTGTCTATAGATTCAACCTTTTCTCAATCAAAATTCCAAAAAGTATTTTGTGGAATCTGACAAGCTGATTTCAAAGTTTATATGAGAATGCAAAGCGTCAGACTCTCTAAAACATCCTTGGAGAAGAACAAAGTGGTAGAACTTGCCCTAAAAGGTATCAAGACTAATTTTAAAGCTACATTATGTACAACAACATGGTACAAAGATAGACAAAGATTTTTAATGGGACAGAATAAAGAGTGTAGGAATAGCTACAAAATACAGTTGACCCTTTGTATTCAAGGGTTTCATATCTGAGAATTCAACCAACCATGGATTGGAAACCACAGATATGGAGGGCCATCTATACTACATCATTTTATGTAAGGGATTTGAGCATCTGTGGACTTTGGTGTCTGCAGGGTACCCTGGAGCCAATCCTGAGGGCCAACTGTATATGAGACTGTAAAGAAAGGTGGCATGTACCCTTTGAGGGAATATATTGTCTTCCCAGGCCCACAAGGGGGCGTAGTTTCAAGGACAAGAATCTTCCCAGAGACATGCCCCGCCCCCCAATCCATCTGGGGATTAGAGATCTTTGTTTAAACTTTCGATCCTGCGGGAAGAATCAAAGATCAATCACTCCAGCGGAAGTTTAAAGGAACTCCTTTCATAGGTCAAAGGGCTTGGAGAGGAAGGGAATTCCTCCCAGGTTAAAAGTCCCTGTCCCCCACATCCTGGCGGGCGGATTCCACATTTGGGTCCCCTTCCACAATCTTCCTGGAAGCTTTCTCTTTCTCTCCCTTTTTCTATTGCTCTGCCTAAATAAATCACTTTCTGCAAAAACTCTTTGGTGTCCGATATTTACTTGCAAGCGCACAGCGCCCCGCGTGGTCCCCTCTCTCCCATTCTTGGGTGAGTGAGAGACCAAAAGCCTAGAGCCCACTGGGGAGCGAGCTAAACCTCCCCTGCACCCCGGGTCCCAGAACCCGGCAAACACCCTTGATAAAATGTGATAAGGACGGCACTTTGCCTCTGTGACCTTCCTCCCCCAAACCAGTAACTCTGGTCTATTCATAAGAAACATATTAAACAAATCTCAAGTAAAAGACATTCTGCAAATTACCTAACTAGTACTCCTCAAAAGTGTTAAAACTGAAAAACTGTCACAGTCAAGAGCAGCTTAAGGAGACATAACAACTAAATGCAATATGGTATCCTAAATGGGATCTTGGAAAAGGACATTAAGTAAAACTAAGGAAATCTGAATAAAGTATAAACTTTTTTTTTTTTTTTGAGATGGAATCTCGCTCTGTCACCTAGGCTGGAGTGCAGTGGCATGATCTTGGCTTACTGCAACCTTTGGCCCCTGAGTTCAAGCGATTCTCCTGTCTCAGCCTCCCGAGTAGCTGGGATTACAGGTGCGCACCACCATGCCTGGCTAATTTTTGTATTTTTTTTTTTAGCAGAGATGGGGTTTCTCCACGTTGGCCAGGGTGGTCTCGAACTCCTGACTTCAGGTGATCCGCCCACCTCAGCCTCCCAAAGAGCTAAGATTACAGGCATGACCCACTGTGCCCAGCTGATAAAGTATAGACTTTAGCTAACAATAATGTATCAATATTGGTTTATTAATTGTATAAATGTACTATATTAATGTGAGATACTAATAATAGGGAAATGGGGGTGCTGCAGTGGCACGTGTCTGTAGTCCTAGTTACTCAATAGGCTGAGGCGGGAGGATAATTGAGCTCAGTTCCAGACCAGCATGGGCAACATAGTGAAACTGCCCCACTAACTTCCCCACAAAAAAACCCAGGGAAATGGTTTTTTCCCCCATTATATGGGAACTCTCTGTACTATCTTCATGATTTTTCTGTAAATATAAAACTATGCTAAAACAAAAAGTTTATTTTTGAATAAACTACATTGAGATATCATTTCTCACTTTTTGAACTACTGGAAAGAATTTCAGCTGGCAAAAAGTTTAACCAGTCAGTGAGGGTGAAACAGGTATTCTGATGCATTGCTGTGGAAATGTAAATTGGAATGATGCCTATGGAGGAGATCTGGGAAATACCTAGCAATATTACATAAAGATTTACTGTTTGACCAGCTGTAAAAATAGACTTTAAAAAGGAATGGGTTCCCTTGTAAGCAGAGTTGGATGGAGAAAAAAGAAAAAAAATAAAAGGAATGGGTATTTTCTCTACATAGAGATGGGGAGTGAGATCCAAGATATCTTGTTAAAATGAAAAAAAAAAAGTGTTATATCTGTTATATCTGAGAGCAGGGCTTCTAAAAAGTAAAAAATAAACAAAATTAATAAAATTAAAAAGAAAAAGGTATGGCCTGGGTGTGATGGCTCATTCCTGTAATCCCAGCACTTTGGGATTGTTTAGGTCAGGAGTTTGAGACCAGCTTGGGCAACATAGCAAGACCCTGTGTCTACTTAAAAAAAAAAAAACTGGGCCGGGCGCGGTGGCTCACGCCTGTAATCCTAGCACTTTGGGAGGCTGAGGTGGGTGGATCACCTGAGGTCAGGAGTTCAAGACCTGCCTGGCCATCATGGTGAAACCCCATCTTAAAAAAAAAAAAAAAAAAAAAAGTGTACCTTTTATTTTAAAAAGGAGGTGAGCATACAAATATATTTTTATATAGATTAGTATATTATCTAATATTTATATGTTTAATCTACCTTTTTCAAAATAATATCAGTATTATTACCAATAATATACTTATAAAAAACAGATTTTTTTTTTGCACTTTTTGTTCTTAAGACAAAAGGATAGTCAAAATACCAAGTTTTAAGCCCACTTGAAAAAAATGTCCAGCTGGGCACTGTGTCGTGCACCCTAATTTCAGCTACTTGAAAGGCGAGAGGCTGAGATGAGAGGATCACTTGAAACCAGGAGTTTGACTCCAGGAAGAACAACCATAACTCCTGGGCTCAATGATCCTCCTGCCTCAGCCTCCCGAAGGCTGAGGGAACTGGGACTATAAGCACATGCCACTGCACCCCCATTTTCCTATTATTAACATCTCATATTCAGAAAATACATTGGTACAATTAATAAACCAACACTGATACATTATTAACTCAAGTCTATATCCAGATTTCCTTAGTTTTTACATGATCTTTTTACCTTAAAAAAATTAAATATTATATACTATATCATATTTATATGCCACCACCTTTTTTTTTTTTTTTTGAGATGGAGTCTCACTCTGTTGCCCAGGCTAAAGTGCAGTGCAGTGGTATGATCTCAGCTCACTGCAACCACCACTTCCCGGGTTCAAGCAATTCTTCCGCCTCAGCCTCCAGAGTAGCTGGGACTACAGGCGTGCACCACCACACCCAGCCAATTTTTGTATTTTTTTAATGGAGACGGCATTTCACCATATTGGCCAACCTGGTCTGGGACTCCTGACCTTGTGATCCACCCGCCTCGGCCTCCCGAAGTGCTGGGATTACAGGTGTGAGCCACTGCCAGTTGCCACCACCTTTTAAAAATAAAAGGCATACTTTTTTTGTTTTTGTTTTTTTTTTTAATTTTTTTTATTTTTTATTTTTTTTTAAAGACGGGGTTTCACCATGTTGGTTAGGCTGGTCTTGAACTCCCGACCTCAGGTGATCCGCCCGTCTTGGCCTCCAAAGTGCTTGGATTACAGGCGTGAGCCACCGCGCCCAGCCCCTTTTTTTGGTTTTTGAGACAAGGTCTCACTCTGTCGCCCAGGCGTGGAGTGCAGTGGCACCATCTTGGCTCACTGCAGCCTCAGCCTCCCGGCTCAAGTGATCCTCCCACCTCAGCCTCTTGAATAGTTGAGATACAGGCTTGTACTACCACGCATGACTAATTTTTGTAGTTTTAGTAGACATGGGGTTTCACCATGTTGCCCAGGCTGGTCCCGAACTCCTGAGCTCAAGTGATCTACCTGCTTCAGCCTCCCAAAATGTTGGGATTATAGGTTTGAGCCATTACATCAATGAGAGACAGAATATATTTATTTACCAATATTTTTAAAACATTGAAGGGCGAGCATGGTGGCTCACGCCTGTAATCCCAGCACTTTGGGAGGCCAAAGTGGATGAATCACCTGAGGTCAGAAGTTTGAGACCAGTTTGGCCAACATGGTAAAAACCTGTCTTTACTGAAAATACAAAAATTAGCCAGGCATGGTGGTGTGTACCTGTAATCCCATCTACTCTGGGAGGCTAAGGCAGAATGACTTAAACCTGGGAAGCCGAGGCTGCAGTGAGCCAAGATCGCCTCACTGCACTCCAGCCTGGGTGACAGAGCGAAACTCCGTCTCAAAACACTAAATAAATAAAATAAAAAATAAAACATGGAAGGGTAAACTAAAAACAATTAAAAGGGTTTCTACTCAGGGACAGAGAAAAGCCTGGAGAGTACATGAACAGAAGATGTTTCTCTAACTGTACCTTTTTCCATAGTCAGACTTTGGAACCATGTGAATGCTTTATAAATTTATGAAACAAATTTATTCAAACTTTAAAAACCAGTATATAAAAACAGATAACATAATGAAACAAGTTAATTTACTCATGTTTAGTTAAACTGTCCAGAGACTTTTTTTGGAGGGGGAAAGAGGGGTACAGAGGACATCTTGCTGTGTTTTCCTGGATGGGGTCTAGTGGCACAATCATGGCTCACTATAGCCCTCCCTGAACTCTTCGGCTCAAGCAATCCCCCTGAGTAGCTGAGACTACAGGCACAGGACACTGCACCTGGCTGAACATTTTTTCAAGTGGGTTAAAAACTTTATATTTTGACTGTCCTTTTATCTTAAGAACAAAAAAACTGCAAGTAAATCATAAACTGTTTTTTTTTATAAATTATATTCTTGGTAATAAAACTGGTATTATTTTGAAACAGGTAGTTTTTTTGTTTTTTTGGTTTCCTTTGAGACGGAGTTTTGCCCTTGTTGCCCAGGTTGGAGTGCAATAGCATGATCTCAGCTCACTGCAACCTCCACCTCCCGGGTTCAAGTGATTCTCCGGCCTCAGCCTCCTGAGTAGCTGGGATTACAGGTGCCCGCCACCACGCTCAGTTAATTTTGTATTTTTAGTAGAGACGGGGTTTCTCCACGTTGGTCGGGCTGGTCTCAAACTCCCAACCTCAGGCGATCCGCCTGCCTCTGCCTCCCAAAGTGCTGGGATTACAGGCTAACATGAGACACCACACACCACCCAACAGGTAGACTTTTCAAATTTGAAATTTTTAATAAAAAATCAATAAAAACAAGGCCAGGCACAATGGCTCATGCTGTAGTCCCAGCACTTTGGGAGGCCAAGTTGGATGGATCACCTGCGGTCAGGAGTTCGAGACCAGCTTGGCCAATATGGTGAAACTCAGTCTCTACTAACAAGACAAAAAACTAGCCAGGTATGGTGACACGCGCCTGTAGTCCCAGCTACTCAGGATGCTGAGGTGGGAGAATTGTTTGAATCCAGGAGGTAGAGGTTGCAGTGAGCCGAGATTGCACCACTGCACTCCAGCCTGGGCAACAAAGCGAGACTGTCTCAAAAAATAAATGAAAAGTGAAAATAAATGAAAACAAAAACATAATATTTTTAAAAATATAGCTTGTGAGACCAGGGAATTACTAGTGTAATGCTTAGAAAAAGAAAAGATAAAGCAGGTGTTATAAGTGTCTCCAACCTAGTACAAGTATTTTCACTGTTAAGTCCCTTTGTTCACTCAAATACACATACACTCATACACATACACAGAAGCAGGGTTTTGTCTAATTATACGTAATCTGCCATGATGGGAGAAGGAGAACAGCCAAGGGTAACAGAAAGCAGAGGTGAGGCTAAGCACCCAGAACCAGACTTCACTTTCTTTCATTTTAATGGAAGGATGCAGAGAACTTCCTAACCACATAGGCCACAGGGCCACCAAAGGACTCTTTTTCATCTCTAAGCTGATTTGTCTTCCAGTGTCCCCCAGGACAGGCCAGGCCAGAAAGAGACGGTATGGGATCCTGTTGTGATTTGTATATCACTTACAGTGAAGGTTTCTTGGGACAGCTATTCTAAAACTTGTTCAGGTTGCAGAACAACCTCTTTGCAGAAAGCTATAATCGTTTTGTAAAAACATGAACAATGATATATGTAAGTCCCCTTCATAAACTATTTTTCTTACAGAAAAATTCCTACATGTATGCAATATATAAAGTTTTGTTGTGTGTCCACAAAAACACAAATTATCAAACTAAGCGTGATTGACTATTTCTGGGCTTTTTTCAGCAATACTCATTTATGGTTCATTTGTTTTCTGGTCCCCTTCAGTTTCCCTGGAATACAATAGTAGTATGTGCCAAAAAGTCCTATAGAAACCTATGGGAGAAAATGAAAATAATCAGTTTCTTTTTTTTTTTTTTGAACTAAATCACAAGGAAAAAGCTATTTCCCAAGAGTTTGACACCAGCCTGGCCAACATGGTGAAACCCCATCTCTACTAAAAACACAAAAAATTAGCCAGGCATGGTGGCAGGCACCTGTAATCCCAGCTACTCGAGAGGCTGAGGCAGAATAACTTGAACCCGGGAGGCGGAAGTTGCAGTGAGCCGAGATCCTACCATTGCACTCCAGCCTGGGCAACAAGAGTGAAACTCTGTCTCAAAAAAAAAAAAGCTACTTCCTTCTACCTTCAAAATTATCACCATTATTCAGTTTTAGCTGTAGACCAACTCAGTCTGGTTCTTGGAAGTTAAGTGTTACTCAAGAGCACAGACTGAAAACCCATCCTGATCTGTGAGGCTAAGACACGCAGGTGAACAGGCAAACCTAACCACTGTGCCCAAATACAGCTGAGGCTGGAAAGGTCTCTTGGCTGCATGGGAGAAGTGGAATGGGAAGATGAAGGAAAGAGAGAACCAGGGATGAGAATGAGAGTCTAGACTCTAATGATAACATTGGCATGTAATAATGTATAAGTGCCAGAACACAACTGGCCACAGAACTGCATGCACATTTTATCTTTGCAGAATCTTTCAAGTAGCTTTGGTTAACAGAGTGTACAGATGAGCAAACGGGTTTAGAAAGCATCGTAACTAGCTCAAGTTCACACAGCTAGTAGAAGGAGCCTGAGGATTCAGAACCAGGGCAGTCTGACTCCAAGGCCATTACTGTTTTTCTTTACTAAAAAAAAAAAAAAAAGATCAAATTCAAATACAGATTGCTAGACATTTTAAAGCTGAGTATTTGATATTAATACTACAACTATGCCCTTTTCAATTCTGTCAACAAGGTCCCATCTTGTAACCTATTTTGCCTGATGGCTCTTGAAATGACAACAGCATTGGTTGGCTGTTGACCTTATACTGCCTGAGTATGTAACATGAACAACTCTTTGATGTCTTCTTTAAGTTAATATTAATATTTAAAATACCTTGGAAATGATTTCCTTCCTTTGCATGCTTGGGTACAAGGTAAAATGGCTTTCGTCTTAGTTCTGTCCTAACTTTTGCTGAAAGCCAGTTTTTGATGGGCAGGCCTTCCTTGGTGCTAGCAGGCCAGCTATTTTTTGATTCCAAAGCCAGGATTATATCCACAGATATTTCTTTTCTAATAAGAAGTGTTACAGCAGGGCTCCCTCTTCTTTTCTTCTCCATGATGACATCTGTATCTGCTTGAACATATAAAAGAGAAGAAAGTATTTATTAATCCAATTTTCTCTGGAAATACAGGGGAAATAATGTAGCTATAATTGAAGATCTCTTGTGTGCTAAGTATAAAGTAAACAATAGTGGTAAAACAGAAACTGGCTCTAAAAGGCAAAGTGATTTACTAATTTAACCAATATTGGCCAGGTGTGATGGCTCACGCCTATAATCCCAGCACTTTGGGAGGCCGAGGTGGGCAGTTAACTTGAGGACAGGAGTTCGAGACCAGCCTGGCCAACATGGTGAAACCCCATATCTACTAAAAACACAAAAATTAGCTGGGCATGGTGGTGAACACCTGTAATCCCAGCTACTCAGGAGGATGAGGCATGAGAATTGCTTGAACCCAGGAGGTGGAGGTTGCAGTGAGCCGAGATCACATCACTGCACTCTAGACTGGGTGACGAAGTAAGACTCTCCCTAAAAAAACAAAAAACAACAACAAAAAAACAGTATTTCTTGATAGCTCCCATGGGAGGCATTGTCAGACTGTGTGTGGCATATATGATGAGGGGGGGTCTCTGTAGATTTTGAGGTTTAAGGGTACTGTGATTAAATTTTCATTACAAATTATAGATGGCAGTGTGGAGGGACGCCTAGAGAAGAGGCCAGGTGGGCAAGAGGGAAGAGACAGGCAGCAAAAAGACCACAGCAACAGGCCAGCACAGAGGCTGGGTGCCATGGCAGCACAGAGGCAGGGAGCATCAAGACACAGGGGGAAGAAATGAGAGCAACTAAAGAGGTTCAAATCAACATAACTGGTCATGGGTTGAATCCACGATGTGAGGAGGAAAGTAAGAGCCTTGGGATGCCATCTCAAGATCTTGGCCTAGGAAATGGCTGATGTTGGTTCCATTCCCCAAAACAGAATAAGCAGGAAGAAGAAAGGTTGGGCCAAGCTGAACTTCATGAGATACAATGAGGTCTAGGTGCCTGTGGGACACTCAAGTGGAGATGGCTACTGGGTAGGTGGCCATGGTCAGAAATTCAGACGGTTTTGGGAGTTGGGGGTGTATGAGCAGTAAAGACCACTACTCTCAGATAAGACTTCCAAAGTGACGAAATAGAGCACAGCAGAGAAATTATTAGAAAAATCTGCAAACCTGGCCACCTTTCCTGTTACCACTGAGGAAGTAAGTGTCCATCTTTCTTTTTTTGAGACGAAGTCTCACTCTGTCTCCCACGCTGGATGGAGTGCAATGGTGTGATCTCGTCTCACTGCAACCTCCACCTCCCAGGTTCAAGTGATTCTCCTGTCTCAGCCTCCTGAATAGATGGGATTACAGGCCTTCGCTACCTTGCCTGGCTAATTTTTCTATTTTTAGTAGAGATAGAGTTTCACTATGTTGGCCAGGGTGGTCTTGAACTCGTGAGCTCAAATGATCTGCCTGCCTTGGCCTCCCAAAGTGCTGGGATTACAGGCGTGAGCCACTGCGCCTGGCCCTCCATCTACCTTCCAAAGGCCACCTCTGCATGTGGTCTCTGAAACCCTTCCTTCTCAACTTCTCAAGTACCTTGCTGTTCGACTATTCCCTCTCCTGCATCAGCCATCTCTCCCTCCCTCCTGGATCATTCTGAAATTCATACAAAGGGTTACAGTGTATACCTCTCCTTTCACCCCATATCTGCCTCCTTTCCACACTCACCCATCTTTCTGCCTCCTTCCATCCCAAACTTTTTTTTCTCTTTTTGAGCCAGGGTCCCACTCTGTCACTCAGGCTGGAGTGCAGTAGCATGCCCATGGCTCACTGCAGCCTTAACCTCCTAGGCTCAAGCAATCCTCTTGCTTCAACATCATATGTAGCTAGGAACACAGGTGCATGCCACCATCGCTGGCTCATTTTAAAAATATTTTTGTAGAGATGGACTCTCACTTTGTTGGCCAGGCTGGTCTTGAACTCCTGGGCTTAAGCGATTCTTCTGCCTCAGCTTCCCAAAGTGCTGAGACACCACACTCAGCCCAGACAGAACTTTCTAGAGCAGCCTACACATGCTGTCTCCACTGCAACAAAACACTCGTATTCTCCTTTTGCTCATTCTCTGCTTCTCAAACTCTAATGGAATTCTCTTCTTATCACTCTACTTAACATTGCAATTTCCCCCCACCTCCATCTCCCAAATTCCTGATCCCTCTCTTTGTTATACTTTTTCACAACAGCACTTAGTACTATCTACTACAGAAGATAATCGGCCGGGCACTGTGGCTCACACCTGTAATCCCAGCACTTTGGGAGGACGAGGTGGGTGGATCACTTGAGGCCAGGAGTTCGAGACCAGCTTGGCCAACATGGTGAAACCCCGC
The DNA here is from genome assembly GCA_963574635.1 of Cheracebus regulus. Taxonomy (NCBI): domain Eukaryota; kingdom Metazoa; phylum Chordata; class Mammalia; order Primates; family Pitheciidae; genus Cheracebus; species Cheracebus regulus. Next base: position 11,190 of record CAUYQU010002057.1, on the reverse strand, counting down.
CTCTCTCTCTTTTTTTTTTTTTAAACAAAGATAATCATAGTTTCCATTTGTAATTAATTGTATGTCTGTGGTTGCAAAATTATAAAGTACAGAAGGGTAGAGGTCTTCATCTATTTGTTCACTAATTAATCCTAAATAACCAGAACACCTGCACATTAGATAATCAATGACTATTGATTAAATTGATGGGTAAATGAATCTACACTCTTTGCCTAGGTATTTCATCTATTCCCAATGCCACCTATATGATGACGACTCCCAAATGTTACTTGCAGCCCAAATGTACCCTTTGTACTCCAAACCTATATTCAGCCACATAACACATCCACTTTGATGTACCACAGGAACCTATAAACAAACATATCCAAAGCCAATAATATAACTTAATTCACATCCCAAAATATGTTGTTCCTCAGTTCTTCCCATTTCAGAGAATGGCACTGTGGGGTTCGTTCCCATGTGAGACCCCTCGGAATTGGGCCTCACCATATGGTGAACTTGAGCCCGGACACAGTTTCCCGTTGGAGGCAGTAGAGCTATGGGAAAGTAGGAACTGCAGGTAAAGGAATTATAAAAAGAACTTTGTGAGACTGTGATGTGGCCTGCATGTGGTCTGACAGGACAATGTGTCCAGTTTCTGTATCTGATTTATGACTTCGTTTACCCACTATTGGGTCCTGTGCTTGTTCTTGTGACTGCACAAATATAATAGGTTTCTGCCTCTCTGGTGCCTTGCAGAGGTCAGTAACTTTTAACTATAGGTTTCCCCACCACCTGTGTGACTTGATTGTACCCAATTATGTATCTGATTTTACTATTGTTCTTATGTGCTGCTTTCATGTATGAGATAATGGCATCTGTTCCTGTTAATGACGTAGGACAAACATATATATACTAACTGTGTGCACAATAAAGCTGCTGTTTAGGCATTGCTGTTTAAGTATTGCTTACTCAGTCCTCCAGACCCCGCTTGTCTGTCTTCTCTTTTTTCCGCGCACTCCCCTATTCAGGTTGGGACCCTCTTGCTGGCCAAGAGTCCCTGGCAGACATGCCGGCCTCTCGGGAACCCAGAACGCGGAGCCGCCGAGGGCGGCGCGGCCCGGAGGCAGGACCGGGCCTGGATCCCAGGCGGGCGCGGCTTCAGGGCCCCTTTCCCGGCTGCCCAGCAACCGCCGAGTGCCTTCGCCCCGCCTTTCCAGACGCCCCCTTCCCCGCCACCATTCCCTTTCACACACCTTCTCCCCTCAGGCTTCCCCCTCACGCGCCTCCACCCCCCACGGCTCCCCTCAGGCTCCTTCTCCGGTCACATTTCCCCCTCACAAGCCTTATTCCCTCCCGGTTCCCCCTCAAGCGCCTTCTCCCCTCGAATCTCCCCCAGGTTCCTTCTCTCCCTCCCATTCTCTCCCCATTTTTCTACCTCTCCTAGTCCCACCTTCCCCAGCACGCCAGCACCTCTCACCCTAAATCTTCTCCCCACTCCCCTCAACCCACTGACCCGCACACCCCTCACCCCCTCTTCCCGCAGGCACTGTCGACCTTTCTGCCCCTCCACACACCCCCACTTCTCAAGCACAAACGCCCGGCCTCGTCACCCAACCCGGCCTGTTCGCTCCCTGACGCACCCCACCCCGTGGTCCTCTCCCTCCCCATCTCCCTCTCCCCAGGAGCTCTTCGCCTTCTTCCTCCTCACTTCCCCACCCCGTCACTCCCTCCTCCCTCTCCCTGCCCTCCGTCTCCTCGCTCCGTCTCCTCCCTTTCACTGTGCTCGGTTTTGTGGTACGAAGAGAAGGGTGATTATACCTGAGGAAAAGAAGATATAACTCCCTCCCCAAACACTGCTAAAATCACTCTGGAAGGAACTAATCGGGCAGACATGGGGAATAGGAAACAGCAATAGACTGTAATGCTTTTCTGGAAAATAGGTGGAAGGCAGAGCTGATGAAGGTGGAACCTATTGTGCACCCAAAGAAATGCTACTGAGAAGGAAAACCACTGTTTAGACAGCCCTAAATTTCTAGAAATGGAAAGCTAAAAGCTAAGAAAGTCTAGGATAAGAGGGTAAAGCTGAAAAAGGTGGACTGATTGAGAAAATCTGTATAAGGAGTTAGGGCTGAGATCTTTCCCTTATTCTCGATCTGCACATCCATTAACCTAACTTTCCCCCAATGCCATTCTTGACTTAAAACAAGAATCAGTAAAGTTTTTCTATAAAGGGACAAACATTGGCCAAGCACAGTGGCTCATGCCTGTAATCCCAGCACTTTGGGAGGCCAAGGCGGCAGATCACCTGAGGTCAGGAGTTTGAGACCAGCCTGGCCAACACAGTGAAACCCTGTTTCTACTAAAATACAAAATTAGCTGGTGCAATCACGCTGTGGCACTCTAGCCTGGGCAACAAGAGTGAAACACTGTCTCTAAAATAAAATAAAATAAAAAGGGGCCAGATATTTACTATGGCTTTGTAGGTCCTTATCAGCTCTATCACAACTACTCAACTCTGCCTTATAGCAAAAAGCAGCCATAGACAATACATAAATGAATGAAGAACATGGCTATGTTCCAAGAAAGCTTTATTTATGGACACTTAAATTCAAATTTCATGTAATTTTCACATGTCACAAAATGTTGTGTGACATTTTACATGAAATGTAAAAGTCATTCTTAGCTCATGGGCCATACAAAAACAGGTGGCAGACTGGATTTGGCCCACTGGGTAGTAGTTTGTCCATCCCTGGCTTAAAGAGTAAAACTATTAATAAACCAGGAATAAAGCTGGGCACAGTGACTCACACCTTCAATCCCAGCACTTAGGGAGGCCGAGATGGGCAGATCACCTGAGGTCAGGAGTTCGACACCAGCCTGGCCAACATGGTGAAACCCCGTCTCTACTAAAAATACAAAATTAGCTGTCTCTACTAAAAATACAAAATGGTGATGCCTGCCTGTAAACCCAGCTACTACTCAGGAGGCTAAGGCAGGAGAATCACTTGAACCCTGGAGGCAGAGGTTGCAGTGAGCTGAGACCATGCCATTGCACTCCAGCCTGGGCAAAAAGAACGAAACTCCGTCTCAAAATAAATAAATAAATAAATAAACCAACAAACCAGGAATAGAAGGGAACTTCTTTGACCTGATAAAGGGTATCTATTTTTTTAATTCTAAAACACATCTTCCAAAAAGAGAAACTTGGGATGCATTCTCATTAAATTTATGAAGAAGATGAGGAGACTACCATCATCACTTTTATTCAATATTGTGTTTTGGTCATCACCAGCATAATGAGATAAGAAAAAGAAACCAAAAGATTGGAAAGGAAGACAAAACTGTCAACATTTACAGAGGATATGATTACATTATAGAATCTAAAGACAAAAGAATCTAAAAACAAATTACTATAAGTAATAGGAAAGTTTAATGAAGCAGCTGATATAAACTCAATCCTCTATTTTCACATTTTTAATTTTCCTATTGCCCATGTTTTCATCTTTTTGTTATACTTGCAGGGATATTTCTTTTCCTTTTCCTCCCCAAACCTTTATGAAATACTTATTCTGAGCACTCATATTTTAAGTTTCCAGGAGCTCTTTACTTATTTTTTAATCCTTAAGTATCTTGTTCTTTCGTAGATGTGAAACCTGCTTTTATTTCTTTGAAGACATTGATCATAGTTCTTCTTTAAAGTTTCTTCTGAGTTGTCTCTGTTCCTCCAGTTCTTCCGTGTTTTGAACTCTGCCTTTGATATTGGATACTTTCTTTGCATTTTAATCAGACTTAGAGGTTCCTTCTGAAACCTTACAAATCAGCATCTCACTCTCCAACCAAAACAACATCTTTGCATCTCTAGTGCTCTAGAGTTCCCACTTCCTTTCTTCTTTGACCTCACTAGTACCTTCAGGCACTTCACCCTTTTGTGTCCAGTCAGTCAGCTTCCTTCCCTTACTAACTGCATTACCTGAAACTTTCTGGCCTAAACCACGATCAATCAATTCAGTTGCACCCACAATGCAAACATCCCCTTACTGGATCAGATTAACTCTGCCCTCTCAGTTGTCAGAAAATTAAAAAGCCCGTGTGTTGGACTCTCAATTCTTCATCTCCATGTTCCTCTGAGACTCCAACATGCTCACTTAAGCATGTCCTTTTTCCATTGCCAAGGAAGCTTTTGCAGACCTTCAGACATATTCTTAAACCACTCTCTAGTCCTCGTTCTTAGCAGAGGATCATGCCTTACATCCTTACATCCTTCTCCCATATCTCAGTGGAAGTGACGTTCCTCCTTCCATACACATTTTCCATACAGATTTTCTCCCTTCACCTGTGCTCTAGCCAAGTGAGTCTCAAACTTGAGCATGCATTAAAATACCTGGGGCATTGCTAAAGCCCCACTCTCATGGATTCTAATTCACTATATCTGGGATAAAGTCTAACAATTTTGTATGACTCAGGTACTAAATCCAATAAATAAGGTGCTTATTTTTCTTTGATACTATTGGCCTTAATTATTTTCCTAGTTCTAGAAGACACTATCTGTCTTATGGCCTGCTGAAATTATGGCCATCCCCCCACCTCTTAAAAAGACATTATTATTTTGAATATTTCCTACACAGAGAGAAAATTCATAACTCACAACTTTATCAATTGCCCCACAGATCTATCCTCACATCCTCCTCTCATATCTCAGTGGAAGTGCTCTAGCCAAGTGATTTTCCAACTTGAGCATGCATCCAAATCAACTGGTGCATTGCTAAAGCCCCAGTCCCACATTCTAATTCACTGCATCTGGGATGAAGTCTATTTTGTATTACTAACAAGCTTCCAGGTGATGCCAGTGCCACCCATTTGTGGACCTACTTTGAGTATCCTGTTCTAGATTCCATCATCTCCTGTCTCCCAGAAACCCGTGCTTCATCTTCAGCCTCTGTCCTGTTTCCCATGCCCATACCTTACTTGCCCCTCAAACACATACAAACACAGTCAAGACTCTCCAATCTTAAAAAAAAAAAAAAAAAAAATTCAGAATATTCAGAATGTATCATCCTATTGTGCACATTTTCTTTATAACCAAGCTTTTTGGAGGAATCATGTACATACCCTTTACTTCCTCACTAGCCATCACACTTTGAAGTTCAATTTCCATTCCAACTAAAGCATCAAAACAACTCAGATATTAAACCCAGTAAAAAAAGTTGCTTATTTTTCTTGATGCTGGTTGGCCTTCTTTTACTAGTTCTAGAACACACTACATGTCTTATGGCCTGCTGAAATTAGGGCCATCCCCGACACTTCTTAAAAAAACATTATTTTGTATCTTTCTAACCACAGCACAGATGATATAGGACTAACAAAATACAGTTTCTTCACAAAATACAGTTTCTTTCCTCTTTTATTTTTTATTAAATGCAGCGCAAAGTAAATCTAAATATTAACCATACTGCTCTTGCCTTTTCTCGGAGTAGGAAGCCTTTTATGATTCAAACTATCCCGTGCCTTAAAGCCTCCTGCCTCCCCATGTAATGGTCCTCATTGTCCCTGGGAAGCTTCTCTTCCTTAAGTCATGATGTTCCCAAGGTTCTGACCTGTTGTCCTTTTGCTGTCACTCTCTACCTGGGCCATAGCTTCCATCCCATGGCTTAGCCCCAGTAATATGACTGCCTCCTTGATTTTGTCTAGCCTTGCAAAACCTTTGACTAATTTAGGCCAAATGCATATATTTTGAAGATGTTATTTGATTTTATTAATAATCTTTAAAACTGTCTTTATTTACCAAAGATCATTGAAGTCACATGAACTAAAAGGCATTAAAATTTCTATTTATCTTATAAAATATTTGAGTGCTTATTTTTCTATAAGCCAATTAGAGCTTTTTCTTATATTTTGGTAGGGAAAATATCACAAACACACAGACATACAAACAAAAGCAGATTTTATAGATTTGTAAGATTCTTCATGTGCCAGTTTTTAAAGTTTCTCTTCCTCATTTTGGATAGTATCTTGATTACCTGTTCCCTGCCCTAAATAATTATCAGCTATGCCACTCCAAATCTGCATTTCAAAAGGGACAATTCTTGGGTGAAATGAAATAGAGAATTCATATTTTACTTAAACCAAGGACAAATTATATGAGTAAAATTTCAGTTAAGATGGCCAGGAAACTGTGTGTGGTGGCTCATACCTATAAACCCAGCACTTAGGGAAGTCAAGGCAGGAGGACTGCTTGAGCCTAAGAGCTCAGGAGCAGCCTGGGCAACATGGCAAGACCCCATCTCTACAAAAAAAATACAAAAATTAACTGGGCATAGTGGCATAGCCTGTGGTCTCAGCTGCTCAGGAAGCTGGAATGGGAAGATCACTTGAGCCGGGAGCTCAAGGCTGTAGTAAGCTATGTTCTCGCCACTGCATTCCAGCCTGGGTGACAGAGCAAGACCCTGTCTCAAAAAAAGAAAAAGAAAACAGATGGTTAGGAAAAGCAAACACACTTACCCATTGAAATTTTTTTAAAGATGTTAGTTTCTTAATTGAATTACTATCTTTAGGGTGGAACTCTTTAAGGAACAGGGCCAGGAAAGCATACTGTTCCTAGGGCCTAATAAGCAGGCACAGCTGGAAGGCAAAACAGATCTCCCAAAGTTAAGGATTCCACTTTTACACTGAATCCTGGGTCCTCAAAAGAGGAGAACACCATGGGACAAGACAGTGCAATGCTTTTACAGTGCACTTCACTGCAAGGACATTCTCCTGAGGCTGGTGGGCAACCCAATGGCAATCAGTCTATTCTGTAATCACCCGATCCTCCATGAGAGTCTTATCCCTCATTCCATACCTTCTTGGTGCCCCAAAGCAAGCTTTTCTTATCTAACTGTGCAAAAACAAGCAGTATCGCCCTGTAGTAATAACTGCTCACTGTAAACAATGGCCAATGGCCATCTGTAAAAGTATATTTCTCTTCTAGCTAGTCAACAGAATTCAGTTGATTAGGAAGTTTTTACAGAGAGAGCAGAGGCTTTAAAACAATATCTGTACACATATATCCTAAATCAGTTTTAATTAATTTGACTTTAACTACAGAGCTTTTGAAGAAAATTCTTTCAGATCTCTTATTACCAGTTTTTAGCTGGGAAAAACAGATGATATTTCTGGCTTTTGAACTCTACCAAGGATAACCTCTCATCTGAAACCAATAAGTCTTAACTACGGTTATGGCTTAACCACAGATGCATATCTCCAAAGAGATGGCAAGCAGTTTTTACAAGATCTAGAATCACCCCAAAGGTAGCTCAGAGAAAGGAAAATTCAAGACAGGATATCAGAAGCTGTCCATAAATAAATGGCAAAAAGTCCCACAAATACCAAGCCAGAAAGGACTCATTCCCTGAGCTGGGAAGTGATCCCAGGCCACCAGGGTGAAAGGGCAGAGACTTAGGTACTGAACTAAAGCATAGGGTGGTTGCCAGGGTGCTCTTCCCAGAAGCAATCTAGAGCAGTCATTTTCAAGCTTGCAAATGATTTTAACTGCTCAAGAGAATTTTTAAGGCTAGCCATGACACTATTATTTAACCTTTCTTCAATAGTTTTGGATAAGAGATCTCTAAAATCCTTTTTCTTTCAATGGTTCTCTAAAATCCTTTTTCTTTCAATGGTGTATGTGCTTAACTCCCATAGAGACTCAAATTAAAGGCCTTTTTTAAATTCTAGATGGTAATTTTCCAGGTTTTTGCCATATAAGCAAGAGGTATTCCTAGAAAGTGTATAAAGGAGGCATCCCCAAGTATTCCCTCTCAGAAATGGGTTTAAGACAGCAAAATACAACAAAAGTCCTACAGACATAGGACTGGTTTTGCTGTTGTTGTTGTTGTTGTTGCTGCTGTTGTTGTTGTTGTTGTAATAAATCCAACCAGCAGAGATGGGACCTTTTAAGAAAAAACTCACCTAAGGGCTCAACACATTTGGAATGAAGAGTGTGCTAATATGTCTCAGACTCCCAATCCTTTCAGACCAGCCACCTGACTTGAACCCAAAAATTCCCACCCTCCAAATGGCAGAGATCAAGAGAGAGAGTACCCCCACATGGTTGCAAAGTCAAGCTCTCAGCCACATAAAACAAGACAAGAGGGAAAACTCATCCAGTTTTTGTTTCAGGGACCTACAGCAAAGTTTATAACTGACCAGTCTGTAGGGCTGGCTTGAAAAGCACGCTTATAGGGATCCTAGGCCTGTATTCTAGCCTATGGTACCCTTCTCCATGACAGAATGACACAAAAAGGCAAAGACAAAGGAAGGTGGCAAAAAAAGGTGATTTCTGAGAAGGGGCCAAACAATATGAGTATTTATAGTTCAAAGTACCAAAAGTACACAAGATTCTCTACAGCCTAAGACTAATCACGCAAATCTTCTTCCCTATTAATCAAAACTTTGAAGAAGAGACAGTGATTTTTATTGTTCACTCAACTCAGTTGCACAGAGAGAAAGGCCAGAGGCTAGCTGGTAAGAAATTAGGTTTTTACCAGCTTGTCAGGTTTCTGGCTTCCCTTTCTCTGCTGCTTCCAGAAGAGAAGAGTGGCTTTTGATGACCCTGCTTGCTGCACCATAGCTGTGGTGGCCAAGCCACTTTTAAAAAGAAAATCTTTCCTTTTCTTTTCATGGAACTACAGGCAAAAACCTCCCGGTTTGCAAGAGGCAGCCCAACAGGCTACGTGTGGGAAAACTAAATTAACATTTCCTATTCCAGCCAGAGTTATATACACATGTCAAAACACCGACACTAGTCACTCTGCTCAGCACCCAAGTATTGACCTGGCAAGACTCAAACTTGCCCCCATTGGCCTCTGTCTCAGTCTCCTCCAGAATATAAATTTCATGGTGGTAGGGCATATTAAGAAAGCCTGGCAGGCCAGGCGCAATGGCTCATGCCTGTAATCCTAGCACTTTGGGAGGCCGAGGTGGGCGGATTACCTGAGGTCAGAAGTTCAAGACCTGCCTGGCAACATGCTGAAACCCTGTTTCTACTAAAAATACAAAATTAGCCAGGAGTGGTGGCATGCACCTGTAATCCCAGCTACTCAGGAGGCTGAGGCAGGAGAATCACTCGAACCTAGGAGGCAGAGATTGAAGTGAGCCGAGATCGTACCACTGCACTCTAGACTGGGTGACAGAGTGAGACTTTATCTCAAAAAAAAAACAAAAAGTGCCAGAACTAGAATGAAGCTGCTTTCTTGGCTATGTCTTGCAGTGTTCCTTCAAGTGCAATGTCCTGTCAAAATCTAACATTGTGCCAGATGGCAAAGAAGAAATGAACCACAAGGCAGGACAAAGATGGAGTTGATTTGGAACAAAGATGCAATAAAATAATATTGAGCACCATTCACACCTTTGGCTGCACAGTTTTCATATTACACATATTTAAACTTTTTGGTTTTTTGAGATGGATTCTTGCTCTGTCACCTAGGCCAGAGTGCAGTGGCATGATCTCAGGTCACTGCAACCTCTGCCTCCTGGGTTTAAGCAATTCTCCTGCCTCAACCTCCCAAGTAGCTGAGATTACAGGCACCCATCATCACACCCAGCTAATTTTTTGTATTTTTAGTAGAAATGGGGTTTCACCATGTTGGCCAGACTGGTCTGGAACTCCTGACCTCAGGTGATCTGCCTGCCTTGGCCTCCCAAAATGCTGGCATTACAGGCATAAGCCACTGCACCCAGACTAAACTTTTATACAACAATGAAATCATTATCTATTTTCACCAATCAAGACAAAGCCACCTTATAAGTGACGAAGTTCTCACACTGTCCCCAAAATGAAAAGAGAGTCCTAGTCATTACATAGCTCAATATAGAGCTGTATTATTTACTCTTGAAATTCAGTCACAGTTTCCTTGACTATATATACTCTTACCAAAAGGACTATATTATAACTTCCAACAATTTCTATACAAAATATGTGTAAGAAGAAGAGAAAGAAAAGTGTTAATATATACAAATAAATACATACACATGAGAAGCAAAGAGAAAATAAGTGAAGCTATTACATCCTTGTTTCTGTAGTTGGTCACAAGGCTAGAACTGATATTTATGACTTCCTTCCTGCAGTTCCATTCCATCTCTTCTCACCTTCAGTTCAGCCAGAACCGCAGCTGGTCAGAGTTCCTTACCTGTTAGAATGAACACTCACTGCTTCATTCTTGATGGGTCTAGGTCCTCAATAATCCTGCCTCTTTTTGTTTGCTGTGGTTTCCATTAGCCCTTATCATTGGACTTGGAAGTGCTAACACATTGATTAACAGGAACCATGCTCATGTTCAAAGCTTTCTGCAATTCACCTTATTCATGAAAAGCCTCTACTTCATTTATGTCTTACTCTTTTTTTTTTATTTTTTTTATTGCATTTTAGGTTTTGGGGTACTTGTGTAGAACATGCAATAGTGTTGCATGGGTACACAATGTCTTACTCTTAATTCCCTGAGTTAACACAGCACAGTTTTATCACAGGTAGGAGAAAGATTTGTTTCATTCATCCCAGAAGAAGAAATGTATAAAGTACAATATTAGGCTGGGCACAGTGGCCCACACCTGTACTCCCAGCATTTTGAGAAGCCAAGATGGGAGGATCACATGAGCCCAGGAGTTCAAGACCAGCCAGGGCAACCTAGTGAGACCTTCTCTCCACTAAAAAAAAAAAGAAAAAAAATAGCCAGGCACGGTGGCACTTTCCTGTGTTCCTAGCTAGTTGGGAAGCTGAGGTGGGAAGATTGTTTGAGCCCTGCATTCTGACCTAAGTGACAGAGACCTTGTCTCCAAAACAAATAAAAAGCAAAAAAAGTGCAATATTAGATTTCTATTCCTCTTATCTTACAAGTCCATAAGCTATCATTTCCCTGGATATTTTTGGATGACCAACTTTTCTGGTCAGATAGTCCAAACCCCACAAAATAGAGCTGGAGACTATTCTCAATCTCTAGATCCTCCTGAACAAACTCAGATTGGATAAACTCCTCTTTGTTCTGCAGAATAATTCAGCCCTCTGGCCCTTTTCATATCCAAACAGTATAAAAATCTCATGCCTTTTTTTTTTTTCACACAAATCAATTTTTAATAATTTCAACTTGCCACCAGCTCCAGATCTAGCTGCTCTGGGGTTTATCACCAGGGAAAACACTAAATGCCCCAGGCTGAGCTATCCATCCAGTGATCAGAGAT
>CAUYQU010002055.1:0-10892 GCA_963574635.1 Cheracebus regulus | reverse complement strand
GGTCTTTTCACATAGTCCCATATTTCTTGGAGATTTTGTTCATTCCTTTTTACGCTTTTTTCTCTGATCTTGTCTTCACGTTTCATTTCATTAAGTTGGTCTTCGACCTCTAATATCCTTTCTTCTACTTGATCAATTCGGCTGGTAAAACTTGTGCATACTTCACGGATTTCTCGTGTTGTGTTTTTCAGCTCCATTAATTCATTTATGTTCTCCAAATTGTCCATTCTCGTTAGCATTTCGTCAAACCTTTTTTCAAAGTTATTAGTTTCTTTGCATTGGTTTAGAACATATTCTTTTATCTCACAGAAGTTTCTTATTATCCACCTTCTGAAGCCTAATTCTGATGATTCTTCACACTCGTTTTCCATCAAGCCTTGCTCCATTACTGATGAGGAGCTGGCATCCTCTGTAGAAGGAGAGACTTTCTGATTTTGAGTGTTCTCAGTTTTTTTACGGTGGCTTCTTGGCATCTTTATGGTTTTATCCATCTGTCGTCTTTGTAATTACCCACTTTCAAATTAGGTCTCTGAGTGGACTTCGAGCTTGTTAATTCCCAGCTCTGGAATCTATGTAATTTTCACTGTGCGACTCGCAACGCTAGCTAAAACAGCAGCATTGAAATTCGTGGTACTTTTCTGCCCGGGGGTCTCTGGTCTGGCTTCTCAGTCCCTTTTTCAATCAGCTGGATGGACCGCTCTGACCTCCCAGAGCTCCAAACATCATCCAAAAGGAGACTCAGTCCCGTTTACTCCGCACCAAGAGCCGCCGAGCCGAGGCGCCGGCAGAAAAGCCACACCAGCCGAAAGGGTCGCGCTGGCGACCTGTGGGGCTCCTCCGCTGGGAAGGTCCTGGTCCGTGGGCAGCAAAAATTTATCGGTAAGTGTGGCGTTCACTGGCTTTCTGCGCTTTTACTGGGAGCTGCAATCCTGAGCTGCTAGTGATCGGCCATCTTGGATCTCTCCTCGAGGTTATTTTTTTTGAGATGGAGTCTCGCTCTGTTGTCTAGGCTGGAGTGCAGTGGTGCTATCTCGGCTCACTGCAACCTCTGCCTCCTGGGTTCAAGTGATTTCCTGCCTCAGCTTCCTGAGTAGCTGGGACTACAGGTGCATACCACCACACCTAGCTAATTTTTGTATTTTTAGTAGAGGCAGGGTTTCACCATGTTGGTCAGGCTGGTCTCAAACTCCTGACCTCATGATCTGTCCGCCTTGGCCTCCCAAAGTGCTGGGATTACAGGCATGAGCCACCATGCCTGGCCTCATTGATGACGTTTTAAAACTTGAGTCTTTGTTTTGAGCCCTGGAGATACTTGAGATTTTTTTTTCCCCCGTTTCTTTCTTCTTTCTTCTTCGTTTTTTTTTTTTTTCTTTTGATATGAAGTGTTGGTCTTGTTGCCCAGGCTGGAGTGCAATGGCATGATCTTGGCTCACCACAACCTCTGCCTCCCAGGTTCAAGTGATTCTCCTGCCTTGGCCTCCCAAATAGCTGGGATTACATTCACGTGCCACCACACCCAGCTAATTTTGCATTTTTAGTAGAGATGGGGTTTCACCATGTCAGTCAGTCTTGTCTTGAACTCCTGACCTCAAATGATCTACTCGCCTTGGCCTCCCAAAGTGCTGGGATTAGAGACATGAGTCATCGCGCCTAGCTGAGCCCTGGAGATATTTCTTTCTAACCAAGATGGACACAGAGGTCTAGAACCAGCCTGCTAAACACACCTTATCTACCTCTCAACTTCGTTGGGTTAATACTGTTCACATAAACTTCAGTTTAACTTAATAGAAAGGGCAAGGACCTTGGCATCAAAATGTTATTCCGTTCCAACCTTGTCACTTGCTAGCTGTTACCTCTGTCATGTCCCCTTGAGTCTTGGAGTCTCAGTTTATCCATCTTGTAGGAGATAGGACACATCTATCTCTTAGGGTTGTTGTGGGGGGTACGTGGGCAAACACACACAAAGTGTCTAATAGAGACCCACTACAGAGCAGGCACTTAATAAGAGGCAGCTGTTTGTTATTGTTGAACAGTGTTTCTGTGTGTTTTGTTTTGTCTTGTCATTCTTCAGTCATAGCCATTGGATGCTAAGTGACAGACACTATTCTATCAAGATAAAGCACACCTCCCTTTATCCACAAAGCCCCTGGAAGTAGGCAGTGTAGGGCACAGCAGCCACATATCTCCGCCTTCCAAATGAGATCACCAAGAGGGGAGAACCAGCCGTGCAATACTCGACTCCTGACTCAGAGTCCAGTGCTCTTTGGTAACCACAGATGACTGGCAGTCATCTTCTAGGTTCTGACATAAAAGAAGGGAGTCAATCCATGAAAAGAGAGGCTTGCTTCCAAGGCGGATACTGTCTGAAATCTCCCTTAATTAAATCAAAACAACCAGCTGTGGTGTGCCAGGCCTGTATGTTGGGCACTTGGTTAAGATAGCCATTGTTATCAAAGTTATTTGCATAATCCATCTCATTTCATCCTCCAACAACCTGATGAGGTCAATATTATCTCCCATATACAGCAGAGAGTGCCAGTTCTGAGAAGTCACAACTCACTCGCTATCATACCTCTCTTTATCCACACAGCCTCTAGAAACAGGCAGTACAGGGCACAGCCCCTAGAAGGCAGAGTCAAGATTTGCACTCAAGGTTGTGCAATTAAAGCACCCATGCTCTTCCCTCACCAGCCCTTCAGCTTGGCCCAAATGTCGATCTGTTCTCTCTCGAGTCTGAGCCACGTGTGCTCACTGGACACTAGAGCCCCCTTCTCATGGAAAGGCCTTCTTCATGTTTAACTGCTGGCTTCTCTATGATTTTTCTGTCTTTGCAAGAACACAGTATAAAGCATCTGACTTTTCTTCCTTTCTTTTTTTTTTTTTTTTGAGACGGAGTTGCGCTCTTGTTGCCCAGGCTGGAGTGCAATGGTGTGATCTCGGCTCACCGCACCTCCACCTCCTAGGTTCAAACAATTCTCCTGCCTCAGCCTCCTGAGTAGCTGGGATTACAGGTATTTGCTACCACACCTGGCTAATTTTCTATTTTTAAATAGAGACAGGGTTTCTCCATGTTGGTCTGGCTGGCCTTGAACTTCCAATGTCAGGTGATCCACCCACATTGGCCTCCCAAAGTGCAGGGATTACAGGCGTCAGCCACCATGCCCGGCCAAGCATCTGACTTTCCTACACTTTGGAGTGTTTATGTGATTTCTCATAAACAGGCTCACCAATATTCATCATTTCTGCATGAGTAAAAAATCTGGCAGGGTCAGCAGAGAAAACCGAGGGCCCGAGAATGGCCAATACACTTACCGCTTCCACAGCATCCTTGTAGTCACAGTCCTGCCAGGTTTTGCCATTTTGACGAGGACAGTCCCCCTCCTTGATTTCGTACTTGAAGGAATAAAATGTGTCAGAGCCAACCTGAAAAGCAGCCAAAGATACTTAGGGTTCATCCAACTGACCCAATAGCAAATAATTGTAGTGGGTTCCGGTAAAGTTAGGAATATTGATCTTTTTGACTTGAGAGCAAAGCATTGACTTAAAATATATTTATATTTGTATCATAAACATTTATGTGAAAGAATATTTATAATATACTCACAATGTATTTTTAAAGGTTACAAAGCAATATGCATAGTATTAGCCCATTTTTATAAAAACTGGTTTATACATAAATCTATGTCTAAAAAATCTGGAAAGACACTCAGCAAGCTGATAAAATTTTTGTCTCTCAGTGGTGCGATTATAATTATCTTTCATATTCTTCTTCAAGCAAACATTTCTAAGTGGTCTTTTCCCCCTGATGAACATATATGACTTTTACAAATTAGAAAAAGCAAACAAAAGAACTTTAAACAAATGTTAACAGTTATCTCTGTATGGTGGAACTAATTATGGGTGATTTTAGTACTTTTATTTGGTTTGTTTTGTTTCCTACTTTCTCTTTTTTCTTTCTTTCTTTTTATTTTATTTATTTATTTTTTTGAGACGGAGTCTTGCTCTGTCGCCAGGCTGGAGTGCAGTGGTGCGATCTCAGCTCACTGCAACCTCCGCCTCCCAGGTTCAGGCAATCCTCCTGCCTCAGCCTCTCGAGTAGCTGGTATTACAGGCGTGCGCCACCATGCCTGGCTAATTTTTGTATTCTTTAGTAGAGATGGGGTTTCACCATGTTGGCCAGGATGGTCTCAATCTTTTGACTTCGTGATCCACCCTCCTCGGCCTCCCAAAGTGCTGGGATTACAGGTGTGAGCCACCATGCCCTGCTTACTTTTTCTTTTTTAAACAGCTTTATTGAGATGTAATTTATATGACATACAATTTACCCACTAAAAGTATACAATTTAATGTTTTTTAGTATATTTGCAATCATACCCACAGTCTATTGGGTACCACACACCAATAAATTGTTTGAGATCACCATGAAGCAGAATTTCTCACATGGCTATATTAGATTATGAAACAAAATGGCTTGATTTTACTTTCAGGAAAAATAATGTGTCCACTGTGTTTTTTTCTTTATCCCCTTGTTTTCACATGGTTAGTTTTTTTTTTTTCCTGCTAATGCAACCAGTTGCTTACCTGTCCCAGAGATATAGTCTTTAATAATGACATTTATTTAAACATACTCTTGAAAGATTGATATTTCTTTGAACCATGCATTCTGCCAGGATTTTTCTCCTACTGGAGTAAATAATTGCAATAATAAAAATATCCAAAAACCAACTAAAATGTTGTGTTAAACCTGATGCATTCATCCATGAAGACTTCTGTCTAATTTCATAGAATCACACTAATCTCATTCTTGACTCCTGTTAGACATACACCATGAAGTACCCCCTCCCATTTAAGGTTTGGAGGTCTATATTTTTTAGTTTAGGGCCAGAGACGCAGTGAATCTTTTTGAATTTTTTAGTCTAACTAAATTCCTAAATTCTCCCACTCTACTTGGTCCTATTCAGATTTCTCCATCTACTTTCGTTTCATTTCACCCTAGATTCTACTTCTCTGATCATCCAGGAAGCCAACCTGCCTGAGGATGAGTTATACTCTGTCCTCCCTCCCCAGGCCAGAGAGTGTACTGGTCTTTCCACAAGTTGTAAGCTTCTACCTTTGATTATCACCTCTTTGGTGGTAGTGGTTGTGGTGGTGGTGGTGGTGGTGGTGGTGGTGTGTGTGTGTGTGTGTGTGTGTGTGTGTGATGCCTGGGCTCCTAGTGATAGTACAAATCCCAAGTGATTTCAAGGTTAAACAGTTCACTCACCATCTTAGTGCCTTCAGTTATGCGGTACAATACAAACTGGTTGGTAGTTAGGTTTTGATTGTTGTATTTCTTCAGAGCAGCATCCACAGCCTCAAATAAATCCTTGTCATTGCAGTCAATTTCCTCGGACTGTGATTCCTGGGTTAAACCTAGTAGCAGCCTGGAGCAGAGGAAAAGGACGGTAATTAGTTTCATGATCTAACACTCTCCCTCTAGGAGCTGAGGGATGGTTTCACCAAGAATCAGGAGCCAAGTGGGTTGCTGAATTTGGCAATCTCCAGCCTCTTGTTTCTTCTGCCCTCCTCTCTGCCTCAGCACTCAGGGCACTTGTTGGATTCCTGCTGCCATAGGCTAGCTGCCCTGTTCCCAAAGGCAAAATGGCTCTGCTGGGTTATCCAAACATATTTAAGGCTAGAACATTGCAACACTGGGGTTGTTAACCTGCTCATTTGCATTTGAAAAGCACGTGGGAGCACAGTGCACATTTCCAGGTGATTACACAACTTTATATAGCAAATCAGAGCAGAATCTGATAAAGGAGGGGAACAAAGTGCCTGCTAACTCGATTACTCCCTTGTGACTTTCGCAGAGCCATTTATGAAGGTCACTACATGGGTAAACAATGCGACAGTGAGTACAATATGCAGACACATTTCATACAAAATTTCTTTGCAGGATACCTACCTGCATAGAAGCAGACTGCTATTAATTATATGACATGCCTAAGAAGCTCATGCCCAGGGGCATCCAGTGAGTTCCAAGGGTCCCATGCAGGACACTGGCATAACTGAAAATAAAATGTGGGCATCCTATCTGGTATCTGGATAGGCCAGCCTCTCTCTGCTCAATTGCGTTAGTTCTATAAAAGAAAATGCTCCCAGGGTGGAAGAAATAGAGGAGAAGCCTAGGAAGAGATGGGTTGAGTGAAGCCTTGGATTCCGTATGCTTGCTTGTTTTTGGTTTGGTGGTGTTGATTTGGCACAGAAAAAGATAGCCCTGAATATGGCTCTTTGGCATACTGAGTACTTTAAACTGAAGGACATTAAAATGGGTGCGGAAGCAAAGTCTCTTTCTCGCCTTCTCCTGCCTGTCTTTCTCTTGCTCCACTTCTTCCCTCAAGGCAGGCCATAGAAGCTAGTGTTCTGTGACCCAAGGTGGGTCACAGAACACTTCTCCCTCAAAGCCAGCAATAAAACTTTATTTTTTTTTTTCTCACATCAACACGGAGTGGGGAAACTATATTTCAAAATGGCCCCCATGTGTAGGCCGACATTGGAAAAACGTAGTCGATAATCTCAACAGATGTCTGAGGCTTGATGGTATCAACATCCTTACCACTAAAGGATAAAAATTGGCCTATTCACTCTGGTCCTTGTTTGGACTTTAATTTTTAAAAAATCTATAGAGCCATGTTCATGGTGACAAACCTACTTTTTCTTTCTTTTTTCCTTTTTTTGACACAGGACATAGATGTTTGGACTATTTTCAATCTTTTTCCTGATAAAAAATTCTATAAAGAAAATCTTTGTGCTCCTATGAAATAGAACAAAGATTTCTTGGAGAGATGTAAAACATGGTTTTGCGTCTTATTTTATACACACTTATATAATAAATTTGAGGTTAATTTGTTCTTAGATTCTATGCCTAATTTTTTTTTTTTTTTTTGAGACAGAGTCTTGCTCTGTTGCCCAGGCCAGAGTGCAGTGGTGAGATCTCAGCTCACTGCAACCTCCTCCTCCTGGGTTAAAGCAATTCTCCTGCCTCAGCCTCCCAAGTAGCTGGGATTACAGGCACCTGCCACCACACCCAGCTAATTTTTGTACTTTTTGGAGAGACTGGGTTTCACCACGTTGGCCAGGCTGGTCTCGGACACCTGACCTCCAGTAATCTGCCTGCCTCAGCATCCCAAAGTGCTGGAATCACAGGTGTCAACCACTGCATCCAGACGTTATGCCTAATGTTAAAATCTAGTAATGACTAAGTCTCAGCACTGGAGTCCTAACTACAAAGAGCATCTTTAAATTCATTCAAGGTTGATTGATTGGATATGACTTTACTTTTCTGCCAAATCTTATTCCTCCCCAATTCTTGGAAAAGTTTTCATACTTTTTGTGTGACACTAGCAATTGCACTCCTTTCCCTAGGAGTGTTGTATCTCTTCCCCTGCTCCTTCCTCACACACACACACACACACATTCCCAGAGCCATAAGAACCAAATACATTATGTGTGTGCAAATATCACTTAGTCTGGTACTGCTCATAACAAAGCCTACTTAGAAAAAAAACCACCTGAGGGTTGAAGACTTCACAGTTTATGACATCATAGGGCAAATCTGCTCTTCAGAATCAGAAGACTTTTAAAGAATAGAGGAGCCTGTGTGTGTTTGTGTATGTGTGGGTGTGCACACACGTGCATGCACACATGGGGAACTGACAATGTCCAACCAGAGTTGTGAGCTTCCAGTCATTCAGCAAAGGAAGAAGAGCTTTAGAAAAATGAGTAATATGATCAGATAGCCCCACCAGTGGCTCAACAGTCAGTCTCTCCTCATGTACACTTTGAAGAAAGTACAGGTGGTGAAGGATCTTATTTCAAGTTGTGGTTTTCTTCCATGGAAGAAAGTGTTGAAGAAAAGGCAGCCTGTATAGCATAAAGACAGGTTTTCATGGACCCTGTCAAGATAAGTGTCTGAAGGCTCTACCCTAAGTACAAGGGTTACAGCTGGCTGGCACTCCTGTGCTCCAGAGGACCCTAAACCCATCTGTGAAAGATAAACTGAGGCAAGAGGATGGCTGTCTGCTAGACATGAGCAGGCACCAGCCCTGGGCTTCCCCATGGGTGGTGGTGAGGAAAACCACATCATTGCTGCCTTGCCTTTAGGACAACCCTTCTGCACTGAAGACCTGAGTTGCCTGTGCTTCAATGCTATTCTTCATTCTGCCTTTTGCAAAATGTACCATCTAAGTGATAAGGTCAATACCATTTCACTGAAAAGGTTCAAACGATATGAACATAAGCAGAGTGTGAAAAATCACCCATCCTGCACCCCAGCTTCTTCTCAGAGGCACCACTATCATTCATTTTATACGCTTCTCCTTCTAGCCTTCTATTCACTTCACAGATTGTATACACTATAGTCTACTTAACTTTGCATTTTCAAAATGCGTGACAAATGTCAACCAACTGGCAGTATCTCTCATGTCTATTCCTCATTCTCATTGCCCTGATTCCCACTGCCCAGGTCCAGCCCTCATTCCTTTGTTCCTGCATACATAACTTCCAAGTTCATGTCCCTGTGTCCTGCCTCAGTTTCCCCAGGCACACTGGGGCCTCTCCCACTCACCCACTCTGTATGCTGGCTCTCAGAGGTAGCTCAGTGCTGATGCATGCTGTGCAGTAACCCGGAGCAGAGTCTGGAATGGGAGTAAGGATCACTGAATTGAACCCTAAATTCCAGCACTCCCATTCTCTGCAATTTGCAGTGCCCCCTCTCTGATGCTTTAAGAAGGGTACATTGTTTGTCCTCTGTAGTACTCCTGTCTGTCCTCCTGATTTCAATTGTTCCACCAAAGAGAGAGTAGTTTGTTTTGCAAGAGAGGAGGGAGGCTTCATGTCTTTCCATAATGGCTGTCAGCCACTCAAATCCACTCCAGGTAAGCAAATAATCTAAGTGAAAACAGTAGCCTTGCTTCGCTTTAAGACGAGCCCAGAGGCTCATCTCCCAACTAATGGCAGCTCCAGAGCCCACATAGAACTTCTGGAACCCCTCCGCTTATATTCAGTTGCTCCCCAATACCCTTCTTTCTGATTCTCTACCCACTAAAAGTAGTGGTGCCAGGAGTTCACCAGGAATGCCTTTACGCAGACCCTCTTCCTATGCAAATCCTACCTGTGTGTCGCCACCCAGCTGAAGCCTCCTCCCACGCAATCCTAATAGATCACCCTTCCCGACTTAGCCCCAGTACATTTACCACTCCTGTGTTCACTTGAATATTGTTGGGACCCAGAACACAATATTCCAAACTATGGTGCCTTATAATGCTGAGTCCTTTGAACTGCAGGAAACGTAAAGGGCCTTAGAAGTGAGATCTGTTTGACCTTCTCCCACTCTACTTATCCTGCTTTCCTTTCTCCCTTAAGGCAAGCCATAGAAACTAGAATTTCTCTTCCCCCAGGCAGGTAACAGAAAGTGAAATGCCTCTGCCTCCAAAGAGCCATAAAACCTAAAATATAGCCCTACCCTCCCCCCGGGTCTTTCTTTGTAGGAGCTGTCCATAAAGAAATTCTGCTGCTCACACCCAGCGGATCCTAGGCCTGTAATCCTAACACTTTGGGAGGCCGAGACAGGTGGATTGCTTGAGCTCAGGAGTTTTAGACCAGTCTGAGCAACACAGTGAAACCCTGTCTCTACTAAAAAATCAAACAAAAAAATTAGCCGGCTGTGGTGGCTGGTGCCTGTAATCCCAGTTACTCAGGAGACTGAGGCAGGAGAATCACTTGAACCCAGGAGGCAGAGGTTGCAGTGAGCCGAGATCGCACCATTGCACTCCAGCCTAAGCAACAGAAGCAAACCTTGGTCTCAAAAAAAGAAAGAAGAAAAAAAAGAAATTCTAGGATCTACTCTGTCTGATAGTAGGTCCTCAGATCCACATTCCAGAGGGATGTGACCCCTTGCCCAGAAGTGAGAAAAGCCACACAGGGGCCATGGAAAATGCAAACTGAAGGCCTTGTGGGGTTTCTCCTATAGTCTATTACTATCGGATCTTTTCCTGTTTATTCAGTCACATTTTACATTGTACAGTCTTCATCCACTTAAGCCTAACAGTGGACAGTGTCACTGTGTGTTTGGGCCTTCGTTCTGAAGATTCCCATGCTATAAAAACTTGGATTAAACGAATATGCTATGCTTTGCCTTGTTAAGCTTTTTTGTTGTTGTAAGAGTCCCAGCTGTGATCCTTATGATGGGTAAGGAAAGGCATCATACCTTTTTGTCCCTACAATGGACATCGTGTTTTGCATTCACCAACACTAAGCAACCTTTTAAATAGATTTAGACTATTCAGAGAGAGGAGTTTTAAAGGTAGGTTATAGACATGTGTTTGTCCTTAGCAAATGTGTGTCTTCAAGTCTTACAAACAAATTTGAAGTTTTGTTGTTAGGACTTCTTGTCAATCTAACTTGCCAGTTGATTCTCCCTGGAGTCCCTGGAGAAGAAGGGTCAGTGGGAGCCAATGGGGCCAGTGTAGGGGTGGGGCGGGAACATAAGCTTGGCAGTAAGTCCAACCTGGATTCCAATCTAGCTCTGCTACTTACCTAGGTGATCCCAAGCAAGACAGGGTCACATAACATTTCTGAGCCTTAGGTTTCTCATATGTAAATGATAGAAAATCATAATAACAGGGTGTTTTTGAGAAGTGAATGAGATAATATATGTGCAGGGCATGGTGATTAGTTCTTGTAAGTTATCTCCAGTGCTAGGAAAAGGGGTCTAAGAATCCCTGCCTGACTGAAATAGCTTCTGTGCATAGTCATGGGAGAAGGTAGATTGTAATACGGAGTTGTGTGGAACATATGCAGAGTGGAAGAGATTTTGTGAAGTTCTGAGACAGAGAGGAAGGAGGAGAAGC
>CAUYQU010002053.1:0-45104 GCA_963574635.1 Cheracebus regulus | reverse complement strand
GTGTCAGGAAGGGGTCCAGTTTCTGCTTTCTGCACACGGCTAGCCAGTTTTCCCAACACCATTAATTAAACAGGGAATCCTTGGAAAGCCATCTTAAATAACAACTAATTGGAATAATTTACATTCCAAATATTTGATTTGTTTTTAGCTTGTTTCTTCCCTTTTAAGTGAGCTGAATTGACAAGCCACCTGGTCTAAAAAATGGCAAATATAGAACTGATCAATTTCTCATTCTATTTGGGAATGGGTGAGAATTAAATGAATAACACAAAATAATTCTTGGCCTGACAAGCTGGCTCATGCCTGTAATCCTAGCAATTTGGGAGGCCAAGGTGAGCGGATTGCTTCATCCCAGAAGTTCAAGACCAGCCTGGGCAACATGGCAAAACCCTTTCTCTACAAAAATCAGCCAGGCATGGTAGTGTGTATCTATAGTCCCAGCTACTCAGGAGACTGAGGTGGGAGATTGCTTGAGCACAGGAAGTGAAGGTTGTAGTGAAGGTTGCTTGGGTGACAGAATGAGATCAAGACTCAAAAATAAAAAAAAAAGGAACAAACAAACAAACAAAGTGTCGTTTTAAATTTACAAAAAAGTGCAGATAAAAAAAACCCGAAAAAATTATTTTTAGGAAATGTTTTATATCTTTTATAATGATACATCATCAAATACACTATATGTGTGTCATACACATTATGACACAATACACGTGTTTGTTATAATAACTTCTTGAGAGCCTAGTACACTTAGAATAAATTTATCATAAGTGCTTCAGTTTAAAATTCTAAATTTAATTGTTTTGATTTAAATGCTAAATGGCACTGAGAAAAATTGCACATTACATGAATTCTTGAAGAAAAAAGGTAATGTCTATAAATTTATAGTAATATCTATGGTAAAAGTAGTATCTATAAAATTATATATTACTCAAGGGTCCCAGGACATGTCGAATTATCTTTTAGAAAACAGAAATTTTTAATATATTTTCTTAGAAGTTATTCATGAAGTAAAAGATTTTATTAACCTAAGGAATCTGAATGATGATATACTTAACAGTCTGAAAGTTTATACATTTATATTTTTATTTTTTGATATTTAAAAAAACATTTAGGTTCAGGGGTACATGTGCAGATTTGTGATATAGGTAAATTGCATGTCACAGAGGTTTGGTGCACAGATTATTTCAAGACCCAGGTGATAAGCATTGTACATAATAGGTAATTTTTCAATCCCAACTCTTCTGTCATCCTCCACCCTCGAGTAGGCCCCAAAATCTGTTGTTTGTTTATTTGTATTAATATGTACTCAATATTTACTCCCACGTATAAGTGAGAACACGCTGTATTTGCATGAGATAGCTGGGTTTAATGGTACTTTTCTTAAAGTTCTTGAGAAATCATCACATTGCTTTCTACAATGGCTGAACTAATTTACATTCCCACCAGCAGTATATAGGTATTCCATTTGCCCCATAACGTCACCAGCATCTGTTATATTATTTTTTAATCATAGCCCTTCTAACTGGTGGGGAATGGTATCTCATCATGGTTTTGATTTGCATTTCTCTAATGATTAGTGATGCTGAGCATTTTTATACACTTACTGACCATGTGTATATCTTCTTTTGAAAAATATCTGTTGATGTCTTTTGCTCACTTTTTAATGAGGTTGTTTTTGGCTTGTTCTTTATTTATATTCCTTATAGATTACTGGACATTAGAATTTTGTCAGATGCATAGTTTGCAAATATTTTCTCCCATCTTTTGGTCATCTGTTTACTCTGTTGATAGTTTCTTTTTTCTATGCAGAAGCTCTTTAATTATGTTCCATTTCTTAATTTTTGTTTTAGTTGCAATTGCTTTTGGAGTATTTGTCATAAAGCCTTTGCCAGGGCCTATGTCCAGAACGGGATATCCTAGGTTATTTTCCAGGGTTTTTATAGTTTTGGGTTTTGCGTTTGAGTTGATTTTTGTATCTGGTGTAAGAAAGTGGTCCAGTTTCAATGTTCTCCAAGTAACTGGCCAGTTATTCCAGCACACAATACTGGGATGCTGATGATCATAAATTATACATGATTATATTTTCATGGATTTTATCCGAATACCAATCTCATGTGTGATTGATTTCCAAACTGTATTAAATGAAATATACTTTCAAGGTCCATTTATTCAAGATGAGGTTGATGCCATATAAGATATAAATAATTTCTTAAAGATTATAAAGACAAATCAGTTTTCTAAATACCAGAGTTCACATGGATTCCCACAGAAGAGAGGATCTTTTTTATTAAATGATACAATAGTTTTAATCAGTGTTTCTATAGAGTGTAATACATATATTGAAAAAAAAATTCAGTGTATTCTTTAATCTGATTTTTCAACTTAATTTCTTCAACCAGCATACAAAGAAAAACATTTTTCTCCAAACATATTCCTGGGGTTGACAACATTACTTGCAATTAGATAATATTGGCCTTTTATCCAGTGTTCCAGGTGAATTTAAATAGAGTTATCTATATTCTGGTTGGCTCTGCAAACTAGTGACTGAAGCCAATGCTACTGAAATGGAGTCCCACTCTGTCACCAATTTGCCTCCCAAGTTAAAGCAATCTTCAGACTTCAAAACCCTCCCAAGTAGTTGGGATTACAGATAATGCACCACCATGCCCAGCTAATTTTGTTGCTTTTGCTTTGTTTTGTTTTTGAGACAGAGTCTTGCACTGTCACCCGGGCTGAAGTGCAATAGCGCGATCTCAGCTCACTGCAGCGTCCACCTCCCCGGTTCAAGCAATTCTCCTGCCTCTCAGCCTCCTGAGTAGCTGAGATTGCAGGTGCTCGCCACCACGCCTGGCTAATTTTTTGTATTTTCAGTAGAGATGAGGTTTCACCTTGTTGGCCAGGTTGGCATGGAACTCCTGATCTCAAGTGATCTGCCCTACTAATATTTTGTATTTTTAGTAGAGATGGCATTTGCCATGTTGGCCAGGCTGGTCTCGAACTCCTGACCTCAAGTGATCTGCCTGCCTTGGCCTCCCAAGTGCTGGGATTACAGGCATGAACCACTGTGCCCAGCCTCTTAGTTGCATTTCTTTAAATCAAGGCACTCACTTCATTTCCTACTTGGTATGACAATGAAATAACAAATATCACCTTCACTGGACAAATTGTATTCCTTATTACCCTCACAGCAATGAGTTAACAGGAACTGGCAAAAGACAAGTGAAAAATCGGCTATAAAGGCTGGCAAGGAAGAGGAAGTCACAATGAATTAAAGGGCTGGTTCACAAACTCCAGTATTGTTTTACAACTTAATGTGAAGGCAACTAAAGATATATCTCCATTATGTAAACTATTACACTTTGGGGGGAACTTGAGGAACAGAAGCTGAAAGACGACCTGGGAATTTAATAGAAATCTTCCCTGTCTTACCATAACTTTTAAATGATGTGTCTAATACTCACTAGACTGGCTACAATTAAAGATACCAGATGCCACAGTTTTTCAAAAGGAATACTTTATGTATTAAACTGAACTAGCATTTTAGCTTTAGCCTAATTTATAAAATAAGGCAGTTTTTTCATTTTTGAATCTAATCATATACAATACAATCAAATTATGCAAAGTGAAGAAATGTTCATTTAGCAGCAAAAAAAAAGTGACAAAAAGTCATAACACTGCAATTTTTATGGAACTTTGTCTGCAGTTTACACAATGGTAAACAATACATGGGCTTTAGAATAAAGCTGCTCTAGTGGTGGTTCCAATCTATCTGCTCAGTAGCTCTTCTGGTAAAAATTAAAATCATAATATTGTATTTAGCCAACTTTATTATCCAAATGCTGTCAGCACAGTGTCTCACATTCCACATGCTTTTTTCAATGTGACTTTACCATGTCTCCTTCAAGATGTAGAGGGTCATCTCTCTTTCTTTGAATCTTAGTGACTTGCTTGTAACCAACAGAATGTGGCAGCAATGATGCTACATGATTCTTCAGACTCAGTCAGAAGGAGGGTTGGGTTCTGGCTATGTTCCTTGGAACACTTGCCTCCCAGAAATGCAGCTACCATTTTGTGTGAAGCCTGAATCTCATGAAGTCACAACTCCTGGGGGTCTCCAAGGGACTATCCCACATAGCCTAGCCTTCAATTCATCCCAGCCCAGGCATCAGACATTTGAGATAAGTTCTTAGATGATTTTAGCCCACAGCAATTCAAATAATTCCTGCTATTCCAGTGGGAAGCCACCAGGCTTCCAGACATGGAACAGAGACAACCCCTCATGTGTGCTGTCTGAATGCTGATCCAAAAAATTCATAAGCATAATATAATGGTTGTTGTTTTGTATCATTATATTTGGGTAATTTTGAGGTTAGAAGAATTAAGGAAGGTATAAAGATGCCTAATTTATTGAACAGCCCATTGTCAACCCTCACGAAGGGTAAATTTTCTTCTTTTATTTTATCTTGATCTAACCTCAGGTAATTAAACTAGAATGGGTCATGTGTCAAAACTTGACAATGCCCTAAAAAGGATTGATAATAATGGTAAAATATACATCTTTGAATGAAGTATTGATCAATTTTTTTAAAAAATTGTTCAATTGAACTGAACAATTTTTTAAATTCCATTTTAATAGCTAATATGCCTCTGATTTTAAAGTGATACAGTGTGGATGAAATAAAAATTCAATTTCAGATTATACTCAATTTTTCTATGTAGTTTAGTTTCTTTTTCTTTAAGGAAAGACTTTGCTTTCTTTTGAATGTTAGCACCCAGTAATAATGATGAGTTTATTAGTTACACAGTTAGGGGAGTAAGTCTTGATTCATAGGAAGAGTCAAAACTAAATTGGGAGCCTGCAGTTTTCTCAGCATGATTTTTGCGTAGTAAACTCTTTGGAAAAACATGCTATTTCATTAAATCGTTTCTCTTCTAGCCATTTTAACTACTATTTTCCCACATAGCTTTCCCTAAAAACAGTACCATTCTCTTACTTCCTATTGTGTCTACTACTAAATGTATAATGTTTTGAGTTTTGCCAAAAAAGCAAATTAGGTGGCACTAATTTTGTTCGTGAAAGAGTCCTAGTTCTAGGACAAACATGCATTATTCTTGCTGTAAAACAAGAGATGACTGCCTGCAACTTTACACTTTTAATCTAGAGGCACTATTAAGTTTGCCCACCTTGGAAGAATCTTACAGTAGATCTGAAATTATTAATGTTTTAAAAATATAAACGTTAGCATTTACACCTGTTGGAAAAACCTTAATTTCCCAAGAATGGATAAAAGGAAATGGCAGAAGACTAAAATGTATCTAGAAATATATAATGATTAATAAATATTCACTTCAATTTTACTGATCCATATCATCTGGGGATAAAATCCTGACCATAATAATAATTACTATCCTTAATATTATAGAGAATATTTCAAAGAACAGTGGTAACATGAATATCTTGAAATTCTTTCAAATGATTCAGAAAGATTACATAAGCTTTTTGGCTATGATGTGACATCTAACTTTTCTTCTTAATTATGTCAGTTGTTATAATGAATTCAATGACACCTTTTTCTTCCAGCCTAGGTTTTGGGAGTATACTCTCAATAAACAGAGTATCCATGGACAAGTGGAAAATTTATTTTTTCCCTCAAAATTTAAAATAGGGCTGGGTGTTGTGGTTCAAGCCTGTAATCCCAGGACTTTGGGAGGCTCAGAAGGGTGAATGACTTGAAGCCAAGAGTTTGGGCCAGCCTGGCCAACATAGTGAAATGCTGTCTCTACTAAAAATACGAAATATTAGCCGGGCATGGTTGTACATACCTGTAATCCCAGCTACTCAAGAGGCTGAGGCATGAGAGTTGCTTGAACTCAGGAGGTGGAGGCTGCAGTGAACTGAGATCGAGTCACTGCACTCCAGCCTAGGTGACAGAGCAAAACTCTGTCTAAAAAAAAAAAAAATTAAATGATTCTCATTTAGTTCTATTGTGTACACATCTAGAAGTTCATTTTAAAACAATTTAATTTGAAGGAAACGTTATCAAACTAAAGCTCACTTGAAGAACTTGTATCTGATTCCTTAGAGTGGCTTCCTCCTTGTCTTTTCATATATCCAATAAACTTCATATATTTGTTTTCCCTGTGTATGTATAATATCTAGAGAGAGTAAAATCATTTCTGTCCAAGTGTACGGGTTTATGCTAACATATCTGTTTGGATTATGTTTAAAAAAATCTTGTAGGTCTGAGTAGATAAGAAAAGGGAAAGACCTCATTTACTCTAATTTTTTGGAGTGGCCAGCTAAGAATTAAGTTGCATGCACATAAGAACCACAGCTAGAAGTTTCTTTTGTAGCAGGAGATTTCATGACTATGGTGAAGATATCCCTCTTTGTTTGTTGGTTTAATTACTTATTTTACTGTAGGCTCACATTACTTAAGGCGTTAGTTTCTTCTGTAATTTGCAAAACTGACACTATTAGGAATTACTGCATCAGTAGTCATCATGCCTGCCCACCTACCAGCAATACACACATGTGCAATAAATTTAGTTAACTTATCTTGCAGCCTAGACTTTTTTGGAAATGGAGACTGCTGAGTCCTTTGACCTCTTACAGTGTCCCTCTTACTTTAAGTTTCAGGATATTGATTTCTCTACCAGTAAAATTATAGCTTTGAACATTGATACTCAAAAATAAAAAAATGTCTAAAATTGAGTATCCAAGCTTGTGCTTTAAACAACTAAAAAAAAAAAAGAGTTAAATAAGAAAAAATTAAAAAGTACAAATTAAATAGTAAACTAAAAAAATGAGAAAAACAGTGAAAACAAGCTATTTATTTTAAAAGACTAATAACATTGTTAAATCACTAGAAATGCTAGTAAAAAAAAATGTAGAGAAAAAACATGTTTACCAGCACCAAGATTGAGTGTGGAAAAATTACTATAGTTTCTATAGACATCAAGTAATATATTTTTAATGTTATGTGCAACTTTATGCCAATCAATTCAACATCTTTGATGACTTGAAGAAATTTCTTGAAAGGCAGAAGTTAACTATAAAGGTTCAAAAGAATCAGTAAATGGTACTACCTATATATCATTTAAAACATTGATTTCATAATTTAAAACAGTTCCACAAACAAGATATGTACTATATTGCTTCTATTCCACACTGTACTGGAGATGCTAGTTGGTGCAATAAAACACATAAAAAAATAAAAGATATACACTATGGAAAGACAATAGAAAAACTGTCTTATTCACAGATCACATGATTGACTATAGAATCTCAGGACTCTACTCAAAAATACTCTCTATGACTAAGACATGAAATTAGGAAGGTACAGTGTTCAACATCACAGTATATATATTTATACTAGCATAAAAAAATTAAAATACAGTATTCAGGGGAAAAGTGGAACTTACAGTAACATCAAAATTGAAATGAATTTATCAGAAAGCTTGTGAGCCCCAAATTAAAATCATGAACAATTGCAAAGACAAATTAAATAACATAAATGAATGAGAAGTTATAGTATGTTCATGGATTGAAAAATTAACTTGTAAATATATAAATTTTCTGTAAATAGCTCAATAGTATCAATTCAACCTCAATTAAAATATCAACAGTCATTTTTATGGACAAGCTGATGCTAAAATTTATGTGGCTATGAAAAAGACCTGGATAGATAAAAATGTCTTATAAAACTAAGATGTAAAATATTATTTTCACTCCGTATCTGATTTCAAAACTTAAATAAAGCAACAATATTCAAGACAGTATGATAGTGGCATGAGGAAATATAAATATGTCAATGGAAGAGAACATAGAGTCCTTAAATTGACCTACACATGTGATATAAATAGATTTTTGACAAAATCCCTAAGGCAATTCAGTGTAGTAATTCAGGTTGTGTTGCTGGAGCACTTGCATAAATTCAGGAGCTATATTAAACTTGAACCTGATCTCATGCCATAAAAGTAAAATAATTTAAAATCATTCATAAGCCCAAATATAAAAGCTAAACCTGTGAAGCTTCTAAAAGAAAACATAGTAGAGTATGTACTTCATAGTAAAGATTTCCTAGAAAACTGACATGTCTGAAAAAACACTAACCACAAAACATAATAAATTGAACTCCATTAATATTGTAAACCTCTGCTCATCAAAAGTCACCATTAAGCAGATAAAAAAAATAGAAGCCACAGACTGAGAGAACAAATTTGCAAACTCAAATATGTACTTCTTTTATTCAACATATATGAATAATTCCAGCAAAGCATTTAAAAATTTTTAACCAAACTGGGTCAAAAAAAATTGAGAAAATATAAAGAAAGACATAAATTGGGAATAAATATATCAAAAAGTACTCTGTATCTTTAGTCATCAGTGAAATGACATAAAACATACAATGACCTATCACTTCTCTCATCTACTAGAATAGTTCAAATTAAATGTCAACATCAATATTTGAAAGGATATGGAGCAATTAGAACATACCTACATTGCTGGGGCTGTGAAAATCATATGATGTCTTTGAAGATTGTGTTTTTAAAAATTAAGCTAAACATATGTTTACCATATGACCTCACAATTCCATTTGTTAGGCTATTCCCCCAAAATAAAACATATATAAGGTTAAATAATTACAGATAAAATATTGTAGCTTTATTACTAATTGCCAAAAGGCCAAATGTCAATCAACAGAAGAATGGGTTTTAAAATTTCTGTTATGTTCAGAGTGGAATATTACTTAGGAAAAAAAATGAATTGCTGACTTATGCAACAACAGGCATGAACCTCAACACAATGTTAGCATTATCTTAAGCATTATCGTATATCGCGAAAGTAACGTATTTTAGCATAGCCAAAAGGGTGATTGTGTGTGGAGATAGAGATTAACCTGAAGAGACAAAAAGAAATTTTCTGAGTTGATAGAAATAGTCTACATTTTAACACTTGCCAAATTTAATCAAAGGGTACACAAGATATGAATGTATCACTTTATGTAAATCTTACCTCAAAATGAAAAATGTCCAAGGACTTTAAATGTTAGTGAGGATAAAGAATAGCTATACATTTTATACATTGTTGATAGAAGTGTAAAATGGAATAACCTCTTTGAGACACGTGTTGTCAGTATCTATTAAAACCGAATATACATATATTCTGACAACTAGCATCTCTATGCCTAGTTGTTTATCCAATAAATATAAATGTATATTTCCCGAGGGAGATATTAAAAATGCTCAGACTGCGTTATTTATAATTGCCATAAACAGAAAACAAGCCAAATTTCCACCAAGATGAGAAGATAAGCCAGCTTCTTAGGAGTGGCAATATTGACTTTTGGATCAAATAATTATTTTAGTGGGAATTAGCTTGTGCATTATATGATGTTTGATAGCATCCATGGACTCTATACACTAAACGTTGCTAGCAATCTCACAGTTACAACAATAAAAAATATCTCCAGTCTCTGACAAATGTACCATCAGGGCACAAAAACTACCTCTAGTTGAGACCCACTGGGATAGATTAACATGGTATGTTAATTTTATGGTATATTACTTAGCAATAAAAATTAATGTACTATTAATCAACACAATACAATAAATCTAAAACAAGGTAGTATGTTGATAAATGTTTAACAATGTGTTCTCTGAGGTGAAAGTGAGGGGGCACATGATATGGAGCATTTCCATGGTTTCTACAACTATTTCAAAGTCTAGGTTTTAGATGATAAAATATTTATATTTTTCAGAAAAAAATTTTAATTTTTACGCTATCCCGACATACCTGGAAAGGTGGTACGCCTTTATTAATAAGTTTATAGATGACATTTCACAATTTATTGAAGATATTGTATAAAAGTTTGTGAATCTGTAAATTTTGAAGTCTTCTAATGCTGAGATTCTATAATATTTATAATATTGACACTTGTTCTCAGAATCTATTGCTTGTTTGTGGTTTTTGAAATTAAATGGACCTAAATTTTTAGTGATTTATACTTTTTGATAAATGTTCCTTTTACATTTATTTGTAAATTCAAATGTGTCTATCAGTCACTAGCTAAGAAGAAATTGCTTTATATTTTCAAAATGAAATGTATTTACATACATATATGTGTGTGAAAGATCCCTTTTATGTACACAAATAAGTAAAGGTCAGAAGAAAAAGGTCCTGCTTAGAAGTTAAAGATGACATTGGGACCACTGACTTTTTTTTCATTGAGCCAGTAGTGCTGAATTGCTGATAATATGGATATTAAATGTGACACTGGATTCTATCTAAAGATGCACTCACAGTAGTAATTAAGAGGGGGTCAAGAAAAGAAGCTTGGCTTTTGATTTTAAAACATTTAATTCAATTTGTGGATCAAATTGAAGGACCAAACAATTATACCATTACAAATTCTGTAACATGGTTATAATACTTAGATTTCAAGTAAATAGCCCAAGTGAATTCTTGAAATTTAACTTTTTATCTTCATCCCCATTTCACTACTTTTTTTCTCTGTAGACCCAAGATGAAGGCTGATTACAAACTGTACTTGATCACTAACAAATTAATCAGCATTTTTTTCAGTTTTGAAAGATTCCTGGATTAAGTCCTCAATATCTCACATATTAATACAGTCACTAAAGCTACCAACATTTCTTTGCAAAACAAGGAGTACTTTGCTATATCACTCCAAATCAATGTCATTCAGTAATTAGGGGAAACGTTATCTGAAAACCACATCCACTTCAATCACAACATGTACAAGTTCTTAGAAAGCAAAAGAGCATAAACACTGGCTTCATTCCTCCTCATGTTAGTTTAAAAACGTAAACTAGATTATTATAGGCAGAGGATTCAAGACTGCCAAATAGGAACAACTCTGGAGTGCAGTTCCAGAAAGAACAATGCACAGGGTGAGTGTTCACCACATTTCCAAACAAGTTTTCATTGCCCACAGACCAGGAAATTCCTGGGCTGAAAAGTGCCATGAGTTTCCAGCATGGCTGCTTCAGCCGGTGTGGTAGGTTGGCGCACAGAAACTCGCACAAATCTGGGCAGCCATTTCAACTGGCTCCTGGAACCCCTGAGAGACAGAGTCATCCATTCAACTGAAAGGGAGTGGGCTGAGACAGGGAGCCAGATGATCTGGCTCGGCGGGTACCACCCCCACAATACAAGCGGGTACCACCTCCACAATACAAGCTATCTGAAACGCTCTGGATTGAGAGTTTCACAGCAAGCGCAACTGGACCCAGGACGGTTCAGCTCAGTGGGGGAAAGGGTGTCCGTCACTATCGAGGCAGTCTGCCAATACCAAGGCAGTTCTAACTGCCTCAAGGAAGTTCCCACAATGGCTGGGCAGAGCCCACAGCAGCTCAGCAATGCCTCTGCTGGCAGACTCTGACTAGACTATCTCCCTGTGGGGCAGGGCATCTATGAAAAAAGGCAGTAGCACATCAGGAACTTATACATAAAGCCTGACCTTCCTAGGACAGAGCACCTGGGAAAAGAGGCGGTTATGAGTTCCAAGGTAGCAGACATAAACGTACCTGCCCGGCAGCTCTGCACAGAAAAATGGAGCTCCCAGCACAGCACTTGAGCTCCTATAAGGGACAGACTGTCTCCTCAAGCAGCTCTCCAACCCCTGTATACCCAAAGATATGCCTCATAAAGGAGAGCTGAGGCCGACATCTGGCGGGTACCCTTCTGGGACGAAGAAAACAGAAGAAGAAACTGGCAGCAATCCTTACTATTCTGCCACTGCCACAGGTGATCACCAGGCAAGCAGGATCTGGAGTAGACCACCAGCAGTTCTACAGCAGAGGGGCCTGACTGTTAGAAGGAAAGCTAAGAAACAGAAAGAAATAGTTTCAACATCAACAAAAAGGATGTCCACGCAGAGACCCCATCTGAAAGTCAACAACTACAAAGACCACAGGTAGGTAAAGCCACGAAGATAGGAAGAAGCCAGCACAAAAAGGATGAAAACACCAAAAACCAGAATGCCTCTCCTCCTCCAAGGGATCACAACTCCACACCAGCTAGGGAACAAAGCTGCATGGAGAATGAATCTGAGAAATTGACAGAAACAGGCTTCAGAAGCTGGGTGATAACAAACTTCTCTGAGCTAAAAGAACATGTGCTGACCCAATGCAAAGAAACAAAGAGCCTTGAAAAAAGGTTAGATGAAATGCTAACTAGGATAAACAGCTTAGAGAAGAATATAAATGACTTGATGCAGCTGAAAAACACAGTAGGAGAACTTCGCAAAGCATACACCAGTCTCAGTAGCTGAATTGACCAAGCAGAAGAAAGGATATCAGAGATTGAAGATCAACTCAATGAAACAAAATGAGAAGGCAAGATTAGAGAAAAAAGAGTGAAAAGAAATGAACAACGCCTCCAAGAAATATGGCATTACGTGAAAAGACCTAATCTACATTTGATAGGTGTACCTGAATGTGATGGAGAAAATGAATCCAAGCTGGAAAACACTCTTCCGTGTATTATCCAGGAGGACTTCTCCAACCTAGCAAGGCAGGCCAGTATTTGAGTCCAGGAAATACGGAGAACACCACAAAGATATTCCTCAAGAAGAGCAACCCCAAGGCACATAATCGTCAGATTCACCAGGGTTGAAATGAAAGAAAAAATGCTAAGGGCAGCCAGAGAGAAAGGTCGGGTTACCCACAAAGGGAAGCCCATCAGACTCACAGAGGATCTCTCAGCAGAAACCCTACAAGCCAGAAGAGAGTGGGGGCCAATATTCAACATCCTGAAAGAAAAGAACTTTCAACCTAGAATTTCACATCCAGCCAAACTAAGCTTCATAAGTGAAGGAGAAATAAAATCCTTTACGGACAAGCAATTGTTGGGAGATTTAGTCACCACCAGGCCTGCCTTATGAGAGCTCCTGAAAGAAGCACTAAACAAGGAAAGGAACAACCAGTGCCAAAAATGTACCAAATGGTAAAGACCATCGACAAAATGAAGAAAATGCATCGGGCAAATCATGCAGCAAGCATCAAAATGGCAGGCAGGATCAAATTCACACATAACAATATTAACCCTAAATGTAAATGGGCTAAATGCCCCATTCAAAAGGCACAGACTGGAAAATTGGATAAAAAGTCAAGACCCATCGGAGTGCTATAGTCAGGAAACCCATCTCACATGGAAAGACACACATAGGCTCTAAATAGAGGGATGGAGGAAGATTTATCTAGCAAATGGAGAGCAAAAAAAAGCAGGAGTTGCAATCCTAGTCTGATAAAATGGACTTTAAACCAACAAAGATCAAAAGAGACAAAGAAGGGCATTACATAATGGCAAAAGGATCAATGCAACAAGAGCTAATGATCCTAAATGTATATGCATCCAATACAGGAGCGCCCAGATACATAAAGCAAGTTCTTAACGACCTACACAGAGACTTAGACTCCCACAAAATTATAATGGGAGACTTTAACAGTTCACTGTCAATATTAGACAGATCAACGAGAGAGAAAATTAACAAAGATATCCAGGACTTGAACTCAGATCTGAACCAAGCAGATCTAATAGACATCTACAGAACTCTCCACCCCAAATCTGCAGAATTTATATTCTTCTCAGCACCAAATTGCACCTACTGCAAAACTGACCACATAATTGGAAGTAAATCACTCCTCAGCAAATGCAAAAGAATAGAAATCATAACAAACAGTCTTTCAGACCACAGGGCAATCAAATTAGAACTCAGGATTCAGAAACTAACTCAGAACTGCACAACTTTGTGGAAACTGAACAACTGGCTCCTGAACATCGACTGGATAAACAATGAAATGAAGGCAGAAATAAAGATGTTCTCTGAAACCAATGAGAACAAAGATACAATGTACCAGAACCTCTGGGACACATTTAAAGCAGTGTCTAGAGGGAAATTTATAGCAATAAATGCCCACATGAAAAGCGATGAAAGACCTAAAATGGACACCCTATAGTCAAAATTGAAAGAGCTAGAGGAGCAAGATAAAAAAAAG
Organism: Cheracebus regulus; assembly: GCA_963574635.1. NCBI lineage: Eukaryota > Metazoa > Chordata > Mammalia > Primates > Pitheciidae > Cheracebus > Cheracebus regulus. The sequence continues at coordinate 31,082 of CAUYQU010002053.1, read as the reverse complement.
AAAAAAGAAAAAAAACTCAAAAGCTAGCAGAAGACAAGACATAAATAAGATCAGAGCAGAACTGAAGGAGATAGAGACCCCAAAATCCTTCAAAAAATCAATAAATCCAGGAGCTGTTTTTCTGAAAAAACAGATCGCTAGCCAGATTAATAAAAAAGAAAAGGAAGAAGAATGAAATAGATGCAATAAAAAACTATAAAGTGGACATCACCACCGATTCCCACAAAAATACAAACTATCATCAGAGATTATTACAAACAACTCTATGCATATAAACCAGTAAACCTGGAAGAAATGGATAAATTCCTAGACACCTGGCACCCTCCCAAGCCTCAACAAGGAAGAATTTGAAACCTTGGACAGACCAATAACAAGGGCTGAAGTTGAGGCAGCAATTAATAGCCTACCACCCAAAAAAAAGTCCAGGTCCAGACGGGTTCACAGCCGAATACTACCAGATGTACAAAGAGGAGCTGGTACCATTCTTTCTGAAACTATTCCAAACCATCCAAAAAGAGGGAATCCTTCCCAAATCTTTTTATGAGACCAACACATCCTGATACCAAAAACTGGCAGAGACTCAACAGAAAAAAAAAAACTTCAGGCCAATATCCATGATGAACATTGATGCAAAAATCTTCAATAAAATACTGGAAAACTGGATCCAACAGCACATCAAAAAGCTTATCCATCACGATCAAGTAGGCTTCATCCCAGGGATACAAGGCTGGTTCAACAGACATAAGTCTATAAACATAATTCACCACATAAACAGAACCAAAGACAAAAACCACATGATTATCTCAATAGATGCAGAGAAGGCCTTCAACAAAATTCAACAGAGGTTTATGCTAAAAACTCTCAGTAAACTAGGTACTGAAGGAACATATCTCAAAATAATAAAAGCTATTTACTATAAACCTACAGCCAATATCATACTGAATGGGCAAAAACTGGAAGCAGTCCCTTTAAAATCTTGCCTAGGTAAGGATGCCCTCTCTCACCAGTCCTCTTCAATACACTACTGGAAGTTCTAGCCCGAGCAATTAAGCTAAAAAAAAAAGAAAAAAGATAAATATCCTTTATTTATTTAGACTTAAACATAAGACCTAACACCATGCAAATGCTAGAAGAAAACCTATGCAAAACCATTCAGGACATAGGCATAGGCAAGGACTTCATGACTAAAACACCAAAAGCATTGGCAACAAAAGCCAAAATAGACAAATGGGATCTAATTAAACCCCAGAGCTTCTGAACAGGAAACGAAACAATCATTGGAGTGAACCAGCAACCAATAGAATGGGAAAAAATTTTTGCAATCTACCCATCTGACAAAGGGCTAATATCCAGAATCTACAAAGGACTAAAACAGATTTACAAGAAAAAAACAAACAAACCCATCCAAAAGTGAGGAGAAGGATATAAACAGACACTTTTCAAAAGAAGACATACATGAGGTCAACAAACATATGAATAAATGCTCATCATCACTGGTTATTTGAGAAATGCAAATCAAAACCACATTGAGATACCATCTCACACCAGTTCAAATGACGATCATTAAAATATCTGGAGACAACAGATGCTGGAGAGGATGTAGAGAAATAGAAACACTTTTACACTGTTGATGGGAGTGTAAACTAGTTCAACCATTGTGGAAGACAGTGCGGCACTTCCTCAAGGGCCTAGAAACAGAAATTCCATTTAACCCAGCAATCCATTACTAGCTATATATCCAAAGGATTGTAAATTGTTCTATTATAAATCCACATGCACACATATGTTCATTGCAGCACTCTTTACAATAGCAAAAACCTAGAACCAACCCAAATGCCCATCGATGATACACTGGACAAGGAAAATGTGGCACATATACACCATGGCATACTATGCAGCCATAAAAAATGATGGATTTGTGTCCTTTGTAGGGACATGGATGAATCTGGAAACCATCATTCTGAGCAAACTGACACAAGAACAGAAAATCAGACACTGCATGTTCTCACTCATAGGCGGGTGTTGAACAATGAGAACACATGGACATAGGGAGGGGAGCATCACACACTGGGGTCTGTTGGGGAGGGGGCTAGAGGAGGTACAGCAGGGTGATGGAGAGGTTGGAGAGGTATAACATGGGGAGAAATGCCAGATATAGGTGACGGGGGAAGAGAGGCAACAAATCACGTTGCCATGTATGTACCTATGCAATAATCCTGCATGATCTGCACATGTACCCCAGAACCTAAAGTACAATAAAAAAAAAAAAGTAAACTAAATTAGTGTTAGTAAAACACACTTGTGAATGGCACTTGAACATCTCTTTTGCATCCTTCACTAGAGTTTGAAAATAATTTCAAAAGCATTTCACAAAAGTTATTTACACTTTCAGAAATGGTATAGGCGCATATAATAGAAGTAAGTTTGCATCACTCAGTAACTGTATCTATTCTCATGTGCCTTAATCTCTAAATTTCATCAACTCCACATCAACCTTCCCAATCATAATTCACCTCAGGGACACTAGATAAGAATACAAAATGTTTTTGAAAGGAAGGAACTTGGCATTTGTCATGGAAGCAATACTAAATGTATGTCATTTGTGAATATTCAGAAGTCTCACTTAGTTACAGCAAAGTTATGTTTGTGAAGAGCAAAGCAACTGCCCCTTTCAAAAATGAGAACATAAATTACACTTGCCTATAAATGTAAAAGCATGCCCTTGTTAAATAATATAATGTCAGTACCAAACTATAGCTGCAGTGAATAAATTAATTTCTTTGAGAAACTTAGCCAGTACCAGGTGATAAGAAATCTTATTTCATGTAACTTATTATAAATATAAATGTACACTTTAGCCATTATATGTCTAATACAATTATTTGGTGCCTCTTAAAAGTTTATAAAACTCACAATATTAAAATCATCTCCAAACATTCCCCAAGATATGAAACACATTGAACTTCCTTGTAATTAAGAATTAAATGCAGTTTGCTTTATTTAGGCTCTTTCTGCCTCAGTTCTTCAGAATATGACCATAATCTCCTATAATTAGAAAGTACTTCATATCTTAAGCAAGTTTTCCTATTCACTAAAAAGCTAATTAATGTTAAGTTTGAATTGGTTCTCTTGTACAGACATTGCTGTGAGTACTTGGTTTGGCTCAAATATAAAGTGCACTTGTCTCTGACCTTATAAAACTGAATGCAAGGATAGCTCATTAGAAGGACTGCAGCATTTCTCTTGTATGGGTATATTACTAATAGTTGATTTTCAGAAGGAAAAAAAATGAGATGTGGCTGCAAATGAGTGAAAATTCAGGAAGGTCAAATACTACATGCAGTTTAAGGCCTCGTCACTTGCTCCTGGCATTGGGCTGGAAGCAAGTATCTAGAAATGAGAGTGTTTATGCCTTTTTCGCTGTGCTAATCTTTCTAATTTTGGTTTTAAAGCATTCATCCTAAGGTTATTTAACCTTACTGAGCATCTTTACAAAGCAATATTCTTACATTTTGAGAGAAATGTATGTATTTATCTATGTGCATAAGATGCCTCTTATAGTCACTTCAAATCCTTCTGGCTCCACCATTTGCTAAGCCATTGTCCTGGTCACCATGTCCCTGTAAGCTTTGACCAGCTTTGTGAAGATACACTTGGCAATGCCTTGGCTCATGCCAGTGTGCTATATTTTTTTCTCTTCTGCCCTCGAATACATGGGTTGCCAAGAAGTATGGGGATTTAACAACTATGAAACTGCTCCTAACTAATGGAGATCAATGTTTCCCCTTTTCCCAACTGTATAGTTTCCTGAGCTAATTTACTCGAACTCCTCAGGAGGTCCACTTGCATAAAGCTCAGGTGGTTAGTAATAAATGCCAACTTGATTGTTTGCTTATTTTCCTGTTCTATTACTTAACTCCTGCTCCCTGGAATCATTTCCCAAATTAAGTACCTGCATGCCAAATCCTCCCTTAGTCTTAGCTTTCAGGAACCTCAGACAAGAGAGTAAATAAGACATACAACAATCAATACACTGAGAGTCTTTTTTGAATATAAGTGTTTCATACTTTATAACGATAAATATTAAGAGACTAATTTTTAGGCTTTTTTATTTCACCAACAGGCAAAATTTAAAAAAAAAATAATAAAGGACTAATATAGCATTGACAACTATTTTTAACAAGTATGAACATTTAAAAACAAAATAATCATCTTCTTATAATCCTAGATTCTAAAATTTCACCTATATCTGGATGTAAAAAGAATGTTACTTGTTAGGACATTGGGTAAGTTATTAGGACTTCAGTAAAGTTGTTAATATCTTGAGCCTCAGTTTTTTCATCAGTAAAATGGGGATAATAAAAGCATAATAAAAAGTTCTAATAGTAGCACAGTAGGTAGCAGACAATAAAGTGGATCAGATATCTCTTGTGGCATAACAAACCAGCCCCCTACTAAGTAGGTTAAAATATTAACCATTTAATTTTCTCAGGATTCTGAAATATGGGCTGGAATCAACAGGCCTGTCTTCTTCTGCTTTCTGTCTCTGGAGTCATTTATGTAGTTGTCATCATCTGGAAGTATCACTAGAGTTAGAGAGTTAGTTCCAGGTAGCCTCACTCACATATCTGGTGGATTAGCTGGGTGCCTTGGATCTCTCCAGGAGGTCTCATGAGAGGGCTGCAGGGGTTTCTTACATTGACGCAAGCAACATTCCAAAACCCCTTGAGACTGAGACTAACAAGTAACAAAATGTTAGTTCTTTCTCATTGGATGGGTCATATGAGCAAATCACAGAGATTTGGAAATGAAAGAAATAAATTCCACATCTTTATGGGAGAAGCAGTAAATAATTTGTGGCCATTTTGAGGTATCTAACTCAGGAGTAGTACTTGTAAAGAACTAAGTACTGTGCACATAGTCTCTATTATTTAAAAAACAGCTTAATTTTATTACATATTAGTATTTTGTAGTCCTATTTTATAAAAGAGGAGTAAAATTCACTTTTCTTGGAAGTGCAGAAAATTTATTAATCTGAAGAATAATACTTTATATGTAATAAATCTAGCCAAATAGAAACTAAACATATTTCATTATTTTTCTCATTTCACACAAAATATCAAATCAATATACATGTAGAGAAATATCACTAGTTCCATCACCACAGCATCCATGGTTAGTAATTACTTGTGAAAAACACCGTTTTTCTTTTTTTTCTTTTTTTGAGGTGGAGTCGTGCTCTGCTGCCCAGGCTGGAGTGCAGTGGCATGATCTCAGCTCACTGCAACCTCTGCCTTCCAGGTTCAAGCAATTCTCCCACCTCAGCCTCCCAAGTAGTTGGGATTACAGGCACCCACCACCATGCCCAGCTAATTTTTGTATTTTAGTAGAGACGGGGTTTCACCATGTTGGCCAGGCTGGTCTTGAACTCCTGACCTCAGGTAATCCAACTACCTCGGCCTTCCAAAGTGCTGGGATTACAGGCGTGAACAACCATGCCCAGCCAAAACACTATTTTTCTTTTACAATCCAGTCATATGGGGTCCAGTTTGCCTCGTTTTTGCACAAAAGTTCTTGTCGCAATATGACCGTAACAGGATTTCCATGTAATTTTCTGCCCCATCAGACCTACAGCATCCAAATATAAGAACATATCTATTCTGCTTGGGAACAAATTACAAAGTTAGAATTGTGTGGTTTCCTGTTCTACAAATATTCCTAAGCTTCATGTGTAAATTAAGGCATAAATTTAATTATAGCAATGGACATAAAACAAGTACAATCATCCCTCTATATCCATGAGGGATTTGTTCCAATATTTGTATTAGAATTTGATGTTTTCCTCCACAAGTACCAAAATCAATGGATGCTTAAGCCTCTTATATTAAATGTATAACCTACACATATGCTCCCATATACTTTAAATTATCTCTAGATTTTTTATAATACTTAACACAATGTAAATACTATGTAAGTCATTTTCATACTGTATTTTTAACTTGTACTTTTTATTGTTGTATTATTATTTGGGATTTCATCCAAATATTTTTGATCTGCAATTGTTTGAATCCACAGAATGAAACCTCTAAGTAACTAGAGCAAAGTGTATGAGTATTTTGCTTTGGAACACATGGCCAAATATCAACTCCATTCTTGTACTGAATTCCTGTTACTCTCTTCAATATAAGAGTAACATTTTCCTTAGGTGGTTTTAAGTATTAGATGAAATAATGAATGTTTATGATGCCTTAGAGTACAAATCATTATTTATAAAATGTGTATACACACACACTCAAAAGTAAGCTATATTTACTATGTAACAATAATACACTTCATACCTAGTCATAAACTGCTGAGTGCCAAGACTTCACATTAGCCTTTGGTTGTATAAGGAATGTTGGTTCACTAATCACTTTCATACAAATTTTATTTCTACATCACTTGGTTTAGTCAATGTCACACCTTATCTCTGTATGCCTGAGTGCCTGACCACTCCTCCTTGTCCTGTAGACCTACCCCCTAGACAAACTAACTAGGTTATTTTGTTATCTGTTAGCTTCCCTTCAGTTAAATCAAACTTCCCAGCCCCTTCAACTCCCACCAAAGGACCTGTTTACCATTGTAGCTGCTCAAGACCCATAGTGAAAGTCTTAGAAAGTGATAAAGTAGCTAACCTTGCTGCTGCTCTCCTACTTGTCCATTTTAGGAGAATTGGATCAGCTACACAAATATTGTCTCTAAACAGCAATAAATTTCTACCAGATACTCTATTCCTATCCTAAGATCTCAGTACATTGTGATCTTGGTAGGATTTAACTAAAATCTTCCATAACCCAAAGAAACCATCCCCTAATTTCCTAATTTACAATTTTTTTCAGGGCATCCATATTTGCCTTCCAGAATTGATACAACCTGATAATATATAAACAAATGACATACCTATTGCACCTGGGCCTTGCAAAAGACCAAATCAGTTATGTTATTTTCTAAGGTACACTAACTATGCTTTTCATTTTGATGAGTTACTTAGCAGGACTTTCTTATTCAAACAAACTTTCTGAAAACTGTTTAGAATTCCTACAGTTTTCAATGATTCTTATTTTGCCTAGTAGATAGTCTCAAAATTCACAGAAATTATATGAATCAGATTGTTCTAAGCATTATTTGTATCAAAGGGGAAAAAGTTAGGAAATATTTATTATTTTCTATCACTAGAATAATACTTATTCTAGGGTCTGTTCAGAGAACAAATGAGGAAAGAAGGTAAAAGAGCAAGCAATTCAAATAATATAAACACTCAGGTTAAGAAATCTAGCTATTTAATTTTTTCCTTAGGAGAAAATATTCACAAATTATACATCCCACAAGGTCTAATATCCAGAATGTTTAAGAAACATAAACAACAACAACAAAATTAATTTTGTTGTTAATTTTAGAGTGGGTAAAAGACATGAACATACTCTTCTCAAAAGAAGACATACAAAAGACCAACAAATGTATGCAAAAATGCTCAACATCACTTATCATCAGATAAACATTTGTTTATTGCAGCACTATTCACAATAGCAAAGCCATGGAATCAACTTAGGTGCCCCTCAACGGTGGACTGGATAAAGAAAATGTGGCACATATATACCATGGAATACTAGACAGCCATAAAAAAGAATGAAATCATATTATTTACAGCAACACAGATGTGGCTGGAAACCATTATTCTAAGTGAATTAACATAGGAAATACTGCATGTTCTCACTTATAAATAGGAGTTAAATAATGAGTATACATGGTCATAAAAATGTGAGGCAATAAATAGTGGGGACTCTCAAAAGGGAGAGGGAGAGGACAAAGTTTGAAAAACTACCCATTGGATAATATGTTCACTATTTAGGTGATAGGATCAACATAAGCCCAAACCTATGCATCACACAATATACCCGTGTAACAAAACCATACACGTAACCTCTGAATCTAAAATTTACAAAAATTAAAAATAACAAAAAATATTCTTGGCTTATCAATAGTAAAGTCTTAAATGGATTTTAGTTATTGAAAAAAAATGGTATTGTTTTAGTCCATTTGTGCTGCTAGAACAGAATATCTAATGCTTGATAATTTATAATAAACAGCAATTTATTCCTCACAGTTAGGGAAGTTGGGAAGTCCAAGATCAAGGCATCAACAGGTTTGATGTCTGGTAAAGGTCTGTTGCTCATAGATGGTGCTATCTAAGTGTTCTCACATGGCAGAAGGGAGACAAAGAGTAAAAGAGGACAAATGCTATATCTTCTTATGGTAAGAGAGTCTAATTAGTGCCTTTATAAGGCACTAATTCTTTCATGAGAATACTACTCACATGATTTAATCACTTCCCAAAAGTCCCCATCTCTTAACATCATCACAATAGGGATTAAGTTTCAACACATAAATTTTGGAGGGTACACATTAAAACTACAACAGCATTGTATTATTTTCTAAACCTAATTACTGAAGTAAACCAAATAATTTAGTTTAATGTAAGGTGAACACATGTAAATGTAGGTGAACAGTGGAAGATTAAAAGCCAAATTTACTAATTCATCATGTTGGCATTTATTTCTAACAATTTTTGAAATACTTATGTAAATGTTCTTGTGAGCAGAAGATGGTTTAAATTTGAGGAGAAAAAAAAAACGTCAACATGAGGACATCTGTGATGTTTATCACAGTATTTGTTTTCCTCATAGAGCTTACTCCGGAATAAAATGTTCCACTCTAAATGCTGAGGTCTTTAAAGGAAAAGATCCTTTACATGATGACTGGAAACAGACAATAAAATACCACTATAGGAAGCAAAGTTACAGTAGGAGCAAATGATTGTAGAATGGAAAAGCAAGGAATGAAAGTGAATCATAGGCTATGTGGAGAAAATGAAAGAAACATAGAAAAAAGATTATTCAGAAGAAATAGAGGTCAAGAAAAAATGAGTCTGAAGGAATATGTTGCTGGTTTAAGAAAGTCTTGGAAATAGTTGTGATAATAGAACATTGAGATATTTGTGGAAGCAGCATTTTAGCACTTTGAAAAAAGCCAAGGGGAAAGACTCAAGAAGATAAATGAAGACAATTCTTGAGGGATAATTACCACATTCTCAATGAACAGCAATTAGAGGCCAAAATTTAACTCACCCTTGAGTGCTTCTGTAATTAGATTTGGAATATTTGCAGTGATAAATAGTCTAGTAAAAATATTGATTAGGAGGACGGTACAAAATGAAAAGATCTTGGAATGTATAATATGACCCAAAAAACAAAAAACAACTGGGGCTTAACTTTTAGCTTGAGCTCTTAATAGCAATGTGACCCTGGGCAACTTATTTCAGTTCTATCAGATAGTTTTTTTGAGATATTTATTGAGATAAACCTCAATTTCCTTATCTGTGAAGACATTTTAACTGTCTCATTCTGTTGTGAGCAAAATTATTAAGCCTAATTAATTGTAATAATTACAAATGATTTATCTGGGCACTGCTTGGGAGAAAAAATACTCAATTTTCCTTTAAATCAATACCTTGGTGTCCATCACTGTATATCTCTCTTCCCTCTTGTTTTTTTTCAAATTAGAAAATTTAAATAAAAATGATGGGAGTGGCTGGCTCTAATATCATTAATACCATTAGAGTAGTTAAATTTATAAAATTATAACTTTGTCATAGAATTTAAGAGCAGTTTTAGCAGTGCTAGGGAAGAAACTACTTAAGCATTTATTCCTTTTATAGGTTAGCCTATAACACAGCAATTTTCTGTTTTATTTTCTCTCTTTTTTATGTATTCTTAAAAGACAAGTGAGCATAAAAATTCCTATTAAATAGTTGCATAATTAATCTTTCAAGGTTATAGTCCCACTTATTTCTGTAAAACTTTTATAATCATAGAACCTTAAAATAATTTTTTAAAAAAGATATGTTTTTCCAAATTCATAAACCAAATGTTAGTCTTATACAGAGTTTCTTAGAGCTTCTCTTTTCTCATCACCTATCAGTATAAAATATTCAGAGTTCAGGGATTTTCCAACAAGAAAAAGTACTTTTCTTTTGTATATTCATCACCTTTCCCCAGAACTTCCCATTGAGAAAATAAGAAACATTAGAACAAGCTTCATGCTATTTATTCAGCCATAATGGAATTTTGGTGATATAAGAGAGATGCCTGCAAAGATGATTAGGATGTGACATAATCAGATCTTTATTTCTGGACCATAACTGGTGGCATTCTTCTGGCATTCTTATCTCCAGGATAAGTCAGGCTGCTTCTAGAATGGGTAAAATAAGGCAAGAAAAGATGTGACTACAATAGTCTTGGATCCAAAGAGATTAAAGTATCAGATATTTCATAGCACAAGAGGTATATTATTAATCATATTTCCTAATACATAATACACACTCAATAAGCAGTTATTGCATTAATTTAACTAAAGACTGAATTAGAATTACCTAACTGAAACTGCACAGAATCTGGGAGATTTAAGAAATAGTAGAAGGTGGCAGATGGCAAGATGGCTGAATACGAACAGCTCCAGTCTGTAGCTCCCAGCAAGATCAACACAGAAAGCGGGTTCTGCATTTCCAACTGAGGTATCTAGCTCATCTCATTGGGACTGGTTAGACAGAAGGTACAGCACATGGAGGGCGAGCTGAGCAGGGTAGGGCATCACCTCACCTGGGAAACCAAAGAGGTCAGAGAACTCCCACCCCTAGCCAAGGGAGTCCATGAGGACTGGTGGCATGAAGAACAGTGCACTCTGGCCCAGATAGTATGGTTTTCACACAGTCTTCACTAACCACAGACCAGGAGATTCCCTTGGGTGTCTACGTCGCCAGGGCCCTGGGTTTCAAGCACAAAACTGGGCAGCCATTTGGCAGACATCAAGCTACCTGCAGGATTTTTTTTTTCTCATATACCAATGGTGCCTGGAACACCAGCAAGAGACAGAACTGGTCAATCCCCTGGAAAGGGGGCTGAAGCCAGGGAGCCAAGTGCTCTAGCTCAGCAAATCTCACCCTCATGGGGCCCAGCAAGCTAACATCCACGGAGTTGAAATTCGCACTGCCAGCACAGCAGTCTGAAGTCGACATGGGATGCTCAAGCTTGGTGGGGAGCGGGGCGTTCACCACTACTGAGGCTTGAGTAGATGGTTTTCCCTCACATTGTAAACAAAGCCACTGCGATGTTCAGACTGGGCAGAGCCCACCACAGTTCAGCCAAGCCACTCTGGATTCCTCCTCTCTGGGCAGGGCATCTCTGAAAGAAAGGCAACAGCTCCAGTGAGGGCTTATAGATAAAGCAACCTTCTCCAGGGGACATAGCACCCCGGGGAAGGGGTGGCTGTGGGCGTAGCTTCAGCAGACTTAAACATTCATGCCTGGCTGCTCGGAAACGAGCAATGGATCACCCAACACAGTGCTCAAGCTCTGCTAAGGAACCCCCTGCCTCCTCAAGTGGGTCCCTGACCCCCATGCCTCCTGACTGGGAGAGAACTCCCAGCAGGGGTCGACAGACACCTCATATGGGATAGCTCTGGCTGGCATCTGGTGGGTGCTCCTCTGGGACAAAGCTTCCAGAGGAAGGAACAGGCAGCAAACTTTGCTGTTCTGCAGCCTCCACTGGTGATACCCAGACAAACCGGGTCTGGTGTGGATCTCCAGCAAACTCCAGCAGACCTGCAGCAGAGGGGCCTGTTAGAAGGAAAACTAACAAACAGAAAGGAATAGCATCAATATCAATAAAAAGGACATCCACACAGAAACCCCGTCCAAAGGTCACCAACATCAAAGATCAAAGAATTTGCCTATTCTACTCCAAAAAATAACAACTCCTTGCCAGCAAGGGAACAAAACTGGAGAGAGAATGAGTTTGATGAACTGACAGAAGTAGTCTTCAAAAGGTGGGTAATAACAACCCCCTCTGAGCTAAAGGAGCATGTTCTAACCCAATGCAAGGAAGCTACAAATCTTGAAGAAAAAAAAGGTTAGAGGAATTGCTAACTAGAAAAACCAGTTTGGACAAGAACATAAATGACTTGATGGAGTTGAAAAACACAGAATGAGAACTTTGTGACGCATACATGAGTATCAGTAGTCAAATCAATCAAGTGAAAGAAAGGATATCAGAGATAGAAGATCAACTGAATGAAAAAAATTATGAAGCTTAGAAAAAATAGAAGGAAAAGGTAGAACAAAGCCTCCAAGAAATATGAGACTATGTGAAAAGGCCAAACCTATATTTGATATACCTGAAAGTGATGGGGAGAATGAAAACAAGTTGGAAAACGCTCTTCAGGATGTTATCCAGGAGAACTTCCCCAACCTAGCAAAACAGGCCAACATTCAAATTCAGGAAACACAGAGAACATTAAAAAGATACCCTGTGAGAAGAGCAACCCCAAGACACATAATCGTCAGATTCATCAAGGCTGAAATGAAGGAAAAAATGTTAAGGGCAGCCAGGCAGAAAAGTCAGGTTACCCACAAAGGCAAGCCCATCAGACTAATGGCGAATCTCTCTGTAGAAACTCTATAAGCCAGAAGAGAGTGGGAGCCAATATTCAATATTCTTAAAGAATTTTCAACCCAGAATTTCATATCCAGCTAAACTAAGCTTCATAAGTGAAGGAGAAATAAAATTCTTTACAGACAAGCAAATGCTGAGAGATTTCATCACCATTAGGCCCATCTTACAAGAGCTCCTGAAGGAAGTACTAAATATGTAAAGGAAAAACCAGTACCAGCCACTACAATAACATACCAAATTGTAAAGACCATTGACACTATGAAGAAACTGCATCAACTAAAGGGCAAAATAACCAGCTAGCATCATCCTGACAGGACCAAGTTCACACATAACAATACTAACCTTAAATGTAAACTAGTTGAATGTTCCAATTAAAAGACATAGACCAGCAAATTGAATAAAGAGTTAAGACCCATCAGTGTACTGTATTCAGGAGACTCATCTCATGTGCAAAGACACACATAGGCTCAAAATAAAGGGATGGAAGAATATTTACCAAGAAAATGGAAAGAAAAAAAAAAGCAGGGGTTACAATCCCTGTCTCTGATAAAACACACTTTAAACCAACAAAATCAAAAAAGGGCATTACATAATGGTAAAGGAATCAATGTGACAAGAAGAGCTAATCTATCCTAAATATATATGCATCCAATACAGGAGCACTCAGATTCATAAAGCGAGTTCTTAGACACCTACAGAGACTTAGACTCCCATACAATAATAGTTGGAGACTTTAACACCCCACTGTCAATGGTAGATAGATCAATGAGACAGAAAATTAACAAGAATATTCAGGACTTGAACTCAGCTCTGGATTAAGCATACCTAATAGACATCTACAGAACTCTTCACTCCTCACACTTATTCAAAAATTAACCACATAATTGGAAGTAAAACATTCCTCGGCAAATGCAAAAGAATATAAATCATAACAACCAGTCTCTCAGACCACAGTTCAATCAAATTAGAACTCAGGATTAAGAAAATTACTCAAAATCACACAACTACATGGAAACTGAACAACCTGCTCCTGAAAGACTACTGGGTAAGTAACAAAATTAAGGCAGAAATAAATAAGTTTTTGAAACCAATGAGAACAAAGACACAACATACACAGAATCTCTGGGACACAACAAAAGCAGTGTTTAGAGGGAAATTTATAGTACTAAATGCCCACAGGAGAAAATAGGAAAGATCTACAATCAATACCCTAACATCACAATTAAAAGAATTAGAGAAGCAAGAGGAAACAAATTCCAAGGCTAGCAGAAGACAAGAAATAACTAAGATCAGAGGAGAACTACAGGAGATAGAAACAAGAAAAACCCTTCAAAGCATCAATGAATCCAGGAGCTACTTTTTGGAAAGATTACCAAAATAGATAGATCACTAGCCAGACTAATGAAGAAAAAAGAGAGAAGAATCAAATAGACACAAGATAAATGATAAAGGGGACATCACCACTGATCCCACAGAAATGCAGACTGCCATCAGAGAATACTATAAACACCTCTGTGCAAATTAAATAGAACATCTAGAGAAAACAGATAAATTCCTGGAAATGTATACCCTCCCAAGATGAAACCAAGAAGAAGTCAAATCCCTGAATAGGCCAATAACAAGTTCTGAAATTGAGGCAGTAATTAATAGCCTACCAACCAAAAAAAGCTAAGGAACAGAAGGATTCACAGCCAAAATTCTACCAGAGGTACAAGATGAGCTGGTACTATTCCTTTTAAAACTACTCCAAACAATAGAAAAAGAGGACTCCTCCCTAACTCATTTCATGAGGCCAGCATCATCCTGATACCAAAATCTGGCAGAGATACAACAAAAACGGAAAATTTTAGGCCAATAACTCTGATAAACATTGATGCAACAATCCTGAACAAAATACTGGTAAACTGGATCCAGCTGCGCCTTAAAAAGCTTATCCACCACAAGCAAGTCAGCTTCATCCTGGAATGCAAGGCTAGTTCAACATATGCAAATCAATAAACATAATCCATCACATAAACAGAACCAATGACAAAATCCACATGATTATTTCAATAGATGCAGAAAAGGCCTTCAATAAAATTCAACACCTCTTCATGCTAAAAACTCTCAATGAACTAGGTAGTGATAGAACATATCTCAAAATAATGAGAGCTATATATGACAAACCCACAGCCAATATCATACTGAATGGACAAAAGCTGGAAGCATTCCTTTTGAAAACTAGCACAAGACAAAAATGCCCTCTCTCAACACTCTTATTCAACATAGTACTGAAAGTTCTGGCCAGGGCAATTAGGCAAGAGAAAGAAATAAGGCACTCAAATAGGAAGAGAGGAAGTCAGATTTTCTCTGTTTGTACATGACATGATTGTATATTTAGAAAACCCCATTGTCTCATCTCCCAAAATTTTTAATCTGATAAGCAACTTCAGCAAAGTCTCAAGATACAAAATCAATGTGCAAAAATCACAAGCATTCCTATACACCAATAATAGACAGAGAGCCAAATAATGAATGAACTCCCATTCACAATTGCCACAAAAATAATTAAATGCCTAGTAATACAGCTTACAAGGGATGTGAAGGACCACTTCAAGGATAACTACAAACCCCTGGTCAAGGAAATGAGAGGACACAAACAAATGGAAAAATATTCCATGCTCATGGATGGGAAGAATCAATATCTTTAATATGGCCATACTGCCCAAAGTAATTTACAGATTCAATGCTATCCCCATCAAGCTACCACTGACTTTCTTCACATAATTAGAAAAAACTACTTTAAATTTCATATGGAACCAAAAAAGAGCCTGTATAGCCAAGTAAATCCTAAGCAAAAAGAACAAAGCTGGAGGCATTATGCTACCAGACTTCAAACTATACTGCAAGGCTATAGTAACCAAAACAGCATGGTACTTGTACCAAACAAGACATATAGACCAATGGGATGGGCACAGTGGCTCACGCCTGTAATCCCAGCACTTTCAGAGGCCGAGGCAGGTGGATCACAAGGTCAAGAGATTGAGACCATCCTTGCCAACATTGTGAAACCCCGTCTTTACTAAAAAATACAAGAATTAGCTGAATGTGGTGGCATGCGCCTGTAGTCCCAGCTACCTGGGAGGCTGAAGCAGGAGAATTGCTTGAACCTGGGAGGCAGAGGTTGCAGTGAGCCGAGATCACGCCACTGCATTCCAGCCTGGTGCCTTGTGACAGAGCAATACTCTGTCTCAAAAAAAAAAAAAGATATATAGACCAATGGAGCAGAACAGAGGCCTCAGAAATAATGCCACACATCTACAACCATCTGATCTTTGACAAACCTGGTAAAAGCAAGCAACGGGGAAAGAATTCCCTATTTAACAAATGATGTTGGGAAAACTGGCTAGCCATATGCAGAAAACTGAAACTGGACCCGTTCCTTACACCTTATACAAATATTAACTCGAGATGTATTAAATACTTGAACACAAGACCTCAAACCATAAAAACCCTAAAAGAAAACCTAGGCAATACCATTCAGGACACAGGCACGGACCAGGACTTCATGACTAAAACACCAAAAGCAATGGAACCAAAAGCCAGAATTGACAAATGGGATCTAATTAAACTAAAGAGCTTCTGCACAACAAAAGAAACTATCATCAGAGTGAACAGGCAACCTACAGAATGAGAGAAAATTTTTGCAATCTTCCCATCTGTAGATCCTAATATCCAGGATCTACAAAGAACTCAAACAAATTTACAAGAAAAAAAAAAACCCATCAACAAGTGGGTGAAGGATATGAACAGATACTTCTCACAGACATTTATGTGGCCAAGAAACATATGATAAAAAGCTCAAATCACTGGTCATTAGAGAAATGCAAATCAAAACCACAATGAGATACCATCTCATGCCAGTTAGAACGGCGATCATCAAATAGTCAGGAGACAACAGATGCTGGAGAGGATGTGGAGAAATAGAAACGCTTTTACACTGTTGTTGGGAGTGTAAATTAGTTCAGCCATTGTGGAAGACAGTGTGGTGATTCCTCAAGGATCTAGAACTAGAAATACCATTTGACCCAGCAATCCCGTTACTGGGTATATACCCAAGGATTATAAATTATTCTATTATAAAGACACATGCACATGTGTGTTTATTGCTGCATCGTTCACAATAGCAAAGACTTGGGACAAACCCAAATGCCCATCAATGATAGACTAGATAAAGAAAAGATGGCATATATATACCATGGAATACTATGCAGCCATTAAAAAGGATGAGTTTGGCTGAGCACAGTGCCTCAGACCCGTAATCCCAGCACTTTGGGAGGCCAAGGCGGGCAGATCACCTAAGGTCAGCAGTTTGAGACCAGCCTGGCCAACATGGTGAAACTGCATCTCTACTAAAAATACAAAAATTAGCCAGGCATGATCACCAGTGCCTGTCATCCCAGCTAATCAGGAGGCTGAGGTAGGAGAATCACTTGAACCTGGGAGGTGGAGGTTGCAATGAGTTGAGATCATGCCATTGCACTCCAGCCTGGGCGACAAAGCACGACTCTCTCTTTCAAAAAGTATAAGTTCATGTTCTTTGCAGGACATGGATGAAGCTGGAAACTGTCATTCTCAGCAAACTAACACAGGAAGAGAAAACCAAACACTGCATGTTCTCACTCATAAGTGGAAGTTGAACAATGAGATCACATGGACCCAGGGAGGGGAACATTACACACTGGGTCCTGTCAGGGGGCTGGGGACTAGGGAAGGGATAGCATGAGGAGAAATACCTAATGTAGATGACAGGTTGATGGGTGCAGCAAACCAACGTGGCATATGTACACATACGTAACAAACCTACACATTCTGCACAGGTATCCCAGAACTTAAAGGTATAATAATAAAAAAAAAAAGAAGAAGAATAAGGAGAAGGAGAAGGAAGAAGAAGAAGAGGATGGGGAAGAAGAAGACTAAAGAAGGAGAAGAAGAAGGAAGAAGAAAGAAGAAAAATAAACGGTAGAAGGCTTGCCAGTACCATCTGACACTTGATTGGCCATAGAGATTCATCAAATGGGAAAGACAGCTGATTACAAGGGTTGAGGAACACATGACTGCAAGAATCATGTGACCTAAGAGACTAGGTTTAAAAAAAACAGAGAAATAGAAGCACATTTGAGGATGGAAGATGTACTATTTTTTATTTTTAAGTGTTAAAAATTAGACACTTTTATTGTGTTAAAATGTCCTTCATGGAGTTGGAAAAAGTTTAAGACTGTAGAAGTATCCTTACAATGTTAATTCATCTGGAATTGGGGACTTAAACTCAACTAATATGGCTCATTTCTGTTGAGCAATCTCCTGAACTGTCTTGGGATTGATTCCCCTGTTATCATGATTTGTTTTACAGTGTGACTTCCTAACAGAGAGGTTATAAGAAAATGGGGACTTAATTTCAAACAATATGATAGATTTCTTCAACCTATATAACTTTTTCTCCCAAGTTTTTCTTCTTGTACCAAGTCCAAAGTATGAACATGCCTTGTTTCTCTGTTTAACACTAAGGTTTCACTCAAATATAAAGTACCTTAAATCATTTAAAATGAGCACCCGTTTTCAACAGTTTGTACATGTGTTTATGTCTATCTCTATAAATATTATTCCCATTATCCCTCCTTCTGACAATTTTTATGTAAATTATTATAAATTTATATAAAATTTCCTTAAAAAGCCTTCTGTCCCTCTGTCAAAATTCTTTACCACTTGAAGGTTACAACCACTCTGCTCTGTTACATTTAATGATTTTTATGAACTTCACAACTCCCATTTCCTAAAACTTCTACTTCCTCAATCAATTTCTCCTTATTGGTTTAAATAAATTATAGCAGCAATGCATTTCTCACGACTTTCTCTGTCTTCTAAAATTACTCTTCTCATAAAAATGGGTGTGGCTTCATTTGATTTCTGCTTTTGCTGAGTGTAATCTCCAGTAGACATATACTTTGCAGCATGGCATAATGCTTAAGACCATTGTCTCAGAGCCAGACTGTCTCAGTTCAAACCTTGAGTCTACCACTTATTTAGGAGTTGTGGCACTGATCAAATCACTTAAACTTCCTGATCCTCAGTTTCTTCAACTATACCTGAATAGAATAGTAGATCCTATTTCATAAGGCTTTGTGCTGCATATCTTATGTTTGCCCACCAGATTCCCCTCTGCACCTAGTTCCAGTCTGCTCTGTGCTCAGGGAATCCTATTCATATGAACAGAATCATTGAGTTCCCTTTCCTTGTAGCTTCCAAATGGACTAGAGATGAAGGAGGTGGAGTGTAGAGTAAAAGTATTTATTCACCTTTCTTTTTGCCAGGTTACTACTGTACATTGGTTGCATTCACCAATCAAGGGCCACAGCTTCTGGTTGGCAAAAATTCATATAACTATAGGTTCCATTAATTCCTACCTTCATTTGTCTCTTCAGGTCTAGGGATGGTAAAAGACTTTCACTATGCTAGCCCTATACTATCAGTGTCCTTTTTGAGGTAGATAAAAACTCTCCTTATATCATTTGTTTCGAATATGCCAGTATTTTCCTGTTAGCACCCAGAGAGTAACTGAAGGAATTAAATGAGGTAATATGTGTCTAGTGCATAGCAGAGTTAATTCTACAAAAAGGGTTAGATATTATTATTATACTGTATTATTACTATTATATCATCTCTGGATATTTGAAGTTTTTATGACATAATAACATACCATTTACATACATCATTTACATAGAACTGGTAAGTTCAAAGTGCTTAATGTAAATCAACAAATTTAATAACACAACCCTACAGAGTAGCTTCTATCATTATACTTTACCAGAGGAACTAAGGTACAGAGATACTAAGTAACTTGCCAAAGATCCTACCTGTAGTAAGTACCTGAATTGTATTTTACCTGCCAATCAGCCTTTGCATTATTTACTCTTAGCAGTCTAAACTGTTACATTCATATCTTCTATTCAACCAGTCACTCTGAAGTCTATTTTTACTCTGACCTGTCTTTAATATCATTCTGTTCCTCTCTTCCTCTCTCTTTTATAAAAATTTATTTCCATAAAATTTATCTTGTTCCTGCCCTCATACTTGTGCAATTTGTGCTGATATAACTTTTATGTCCAACTACTAAATTATCTTGCCTCCTAAAAATCAACTGTGGTAAATGGTGTTGGGAAAACTGGCTAGCCATGTGCAGAAAATCCTGGTTCTTAACACCTTCATGATCTTCCTGGGCTTTAGACAGCTCCCTACATTTTCATAGGTAGGAATGTTAATTATAACATCTTAGAAACTAATGCTAAGGAAACTATTTATTAGTGTTACACATTATTAACAGATAAGTCAATAATACTAAGAATATAAACACAGGAGAATAATAATTATCTACTTTATAATTTTTAGTAAAAAAGTCTATTTCCATGCTGTACCAAAGTTGAGGAGATGATATTAAATACATGATAACTGGAATAAAAGACATCAAAAAAAGTACATCTGGAACAAGGTAAGTTGAGATAGACAGATCATAAATTTTTCCTATCATAGTTATTAGATAAGAGGATAAAGAGAAATGAGAACAGAAGTTCCAAGGAGCATTCTTCTATCAGGTGTCAACCAATCTAAAGTTTATTTAACCAATCATTCAGCACTTTCTTAAAACATGTGAAAGAAACAAGAACTTAGAAACAGGACAAGCCCTTTACAAAACATACTTTATAAAGAATAATTCCCAGCTATCCCTTAATTTTAAATAAATAACATTAATATTCTCCTACAAAAGGAACGTTTTTTGAATAAAGTCAGATTTTAAAATGCTAAAGTTTTCTTAAAAGCCTTTAATATTCGGATTCAACTAGAGAAGTACAATTAGAATTTCTCTAGTCACTGCAGTCCCCAAGAAAAAACAATAAAGCACCACCACTCTGTGTCAGGTGAAGAAACAGGTAGTGAAACAAATCTATACAGAACCTTACGAAGGCAGGAAACTATTCTCTTCCAACTGTGGCTTAAAGTCAAATACTGAAGGGTATAGAAAAAGTTACTTTATTCAGTTTAATAAGCTGTCTTTCTCTGGTCTGATGACTAGAAAAGTTCTGTAGAAACAGCCACGTAAATTCTGGAATAATCCATAAGACTTCTTGTTTGCCATAATCTAAACTGACCAAAACAAGATACAAAATAGTATATTTTGCTTCTAAGAAGTCTCGCTACCCAAGCAAACATTTCTACTTACAAAATTTTAAAATCACTATAATGTGGCAAATGACAATGGGTTATGATCCTGATTTAGGAACTGTCAAAGAAGTTCACCTGTGGCTTCCTTGACAGTAGACTTCTCAATAAATGTCCCAGCAAGAATTATAACATCTTGGAAACCTAGTCCAAAACCAAGAACCCCAAATTGCTGTACCAGCTTTGAATATTAGGCTCCTACAGCAATAAGTATATGATAATCTGAAATTATATATGTCATTGCAAATACTTTCTGGTCTTGTCTCAGAGTTTCAACCAAATGCAATGACAGTTTCTTTTTTTTATTATTTTTTTCTCTATTATACTTTAAGTTCTTGGGTACATGTGCAGAACGTGCAGGTTTGCTACATAGGCATGTATGTGCCATGGTGGTTTGCTGTATCCATCAACCCATCATCTACATTAGGTATTTCTCCTAATGCTATCCCTCCCCTATCCCCAATTCCCTGACAGGCCTCAGTGTGTGGTATTTCCCTCTCTGGGTCCATGCATTCTCATTGTTCAACTCCCACTAAGAGTGAGAACAGGCAGTGTTTGGTTTTCTGTTCTTGTGTTAGTTTGCTGAGAATGATGGTTTCCAGCTTCATCCATGTCCCTGCAAAGGACATGAACTCATCCTTTTTTGTGGTTGCATAGTATTCCGTGGCATCTATGTGCCACATTTTCTTTATCCAGTCTATCATTGATGGGCACCAAATGCAGTGATAGTTTCAAAAGCTGCTTATCACCCCTTTGAAAATTCCTGGGGCTAGGCACAGTGGCTCACACCTGTAATCCAAACTTTGTGGGGCTGAGGTGGGTGGATAACGAGGTCAGGAGTTCCAAGATCAGCCAGACCAACATGATGAAACCCTGTTTCTACTAAAAATACAAAAATTAGCCCAGTATGGTGGCACATGCCTATAATCCCAGCTACTCAGGAGGCTGAGGCAGGAGAATCGCTTGAACCCGGAGGCAGAGGTTGCAGTGAGCTGAGATTGTGCCATTGCACTCCAGCCTGAGAGACAGAGCGAGATTCTGTCTTGCAAAAAAAAAAAGAAAAGAAAATTCCTGGTACACTTGCAGTTAAGTCATAACCTAATTAAGGTTTGTTGGTTTCACCTGTGAGGTTACTTTTTTTAAAGTTCAAAAGCCAAAAATCTTAACTGCTTGGGGTGGCTAAAGTCAAGTAACAATAGATTTTAAAAGATTTTCTTAAAGAGCTCTCAGCTTAATTAAAAGTGGATATTCAGGTTATAGGTATATTTAAGAGGCCTTTATATTTTTCTCTTCTTGGATCTTATTTTTCTGGATTTTTCCTTCTCAGTCAACTGAATAATTTTTCTCCATTTTTTGTCTTGCTTCTCTTAATGCACACATGAACCCTAAGATAACTTCTAGTAGCCTGAGACTCCTTGGGAAAAACAAAGAAGGTGTCACAGAGCCTGTTTTGGGGAAAAAAACAAACAAACCTGTTTTCCTCATGAAACCATAGGAATTAAAAGCAGAGAATTCCCTCTCAAAATCAAAGGCTCTGTTCTGTTTTACATTGTGTTATCTGATAGTTTTGAGTTTTGGGGATATCAAATTACTTCATATTATGAGAGAGCTTTGGTATTTAATAACTAGGCAAGAAATATACTTTAAGGGATGGCTAATAGGGAGGGTACTTAACTCTTTCACATTTGAATCAGAGAAGCATGTTCTTAGTCACCTGAAAGATATGGAAACATCCCCACCCACCACTGAGAGATGAGATTCCCATGGGGGATGGGCCGATTACAAAATAAGTTGATTGGCTTTCAGTTGCCTTGCAATGAAATGCATGGTAGAAACACTGTGCTGTCTTCTCCCATTCCTTTCGGGGATCCAAGATCCATTATAAAATGGCACCCTTAACTTTGGGGATCTGTCTTTGCCTTCACTATGCCTACTTATTAGGCCCTTAAAATGCATGTTATCCTGGCCCTGTTCCTCGAAGGGCTCCACCCTGAAACCAGTAATCCAATTAAGAATTGGCAAATAAAAAATCCTGATTCCACTTACAGGAGGTATCTAAAATATTCAAACACATGGAAGCAGAGAGTGCAGTAATGGTTGCCAGGGGCTGGAGGGATGGGGAACTGAGAAGTTACTAATCAATGAGTATAGAGTTTTTGTTATTCAAGATTATTAGGTTCTAGACATCTGCTGTACAACATTGTGCCTATAGTTAACAACACTGCATTGTATATTTTAAAATTTGTTAAAAGGATAGTTAACTGTTCCTGCCACATAAAAAGTAATGTTCATCTAGAGTACTGGAGGTGGAAGGGACATAGTGTGCTAAATGTTACGATGTGGGTGACATACGGTTCCATGTGAACATATAGAAGAAACATTTTAGCTGACTTTAAAGTATTAGGAAAGTTTTCTCAGAGGAAGCAATGTCTAAGCAGAGACCTCAATGAGTATGAGCTTGCGGTGAAGGCATGAAGGGTAGGGGTTGAAGGAATTTAAGACCTAGAGGTAAGAAAAAGAAAGTCCTCTTCATAGAACTAAAAGAAGTTCACTTTGGATGGAATTTAGCCTTTGGACAAAAATAACAAAAAAGCAGAATAATGAGATAAGCTGGGGCTGAATTCCTTAGAGCAGTAAAAGTCATGGGAAGGACTTGGACTTTATTTTGAAGACAATAAGTTGTTCACTGAAGAGTTGGAAGCAAGGATATATGTTTTAGAGGAATTACCATCACATGAACATATTGAACTAGGAAGGGCAGCTGTTGCAGTAATCCAAGAAAGAAATAATAAGGGGAGTAGCAGTAAGGCAGGACTAATTAAATGGATTTGAGAGATACTTAGCAGGTAGAACCAATCAGCCTTTGTGGTGTACTGCATGCATGAGATAAGGGAGGAGGAAAAAAAGAATGAACAACACACCTAAGTCTGGCCTTAGCTACTGGGTACGTAACTGTGCTATTGGTTGACATGGAACAGAGAAGCCAGCAAGGGTAGGGTGAGAGAAGTGAAGAGTTTGATTTTGGATTATCCAGGTTGAATACTGTTGACATATTCAAATGGATGTTTCTAGTAGTTAGTATGATATTCAGCTGAAAAAAAAATCAAGGGTATATATATATATATATATATATATATATATATATATATATATTAGAATCTGCATAAAGATAGTCCATCAAGCCAGGAAGGTAGGTTCATACAAGTAGCCTAACTAGAGTAAGAAAACAAGATTAAAACCCTGAGTGGTAAGGGCTCAAAGAAAACTGAAAAGCAGTACAGTAGTCCCCTCTTGTCCACCAGTGGATGCCTAAAACCACAGATACTACTGAACCCTATATAAACTGTTTTTCCCTATATACACATACCTATGACAAAGTTTAATTTCTAAATTAGGCAGAGGGAAAACTTAACAACAATACTTTATAATAAAGTAGAACAATTATAACAACATGCCTCCATCATTACTCTTGCACATGAAGGGTTCCTTGAACACAAACACTGTTGTACACTGACAGTCAATCTGAAAACCGAAACAGCAGCTAAGTGACTAACCAGCCTGCTGCATATCCAACATGGATATGCTGAACAAAGGGATGATTCGCACCCCAGGAAGGATGGCACAAGAGTTCATCAAGCTACTAAGAATGACCTCACAACTTAAAACTTATGGATTCTTCATTTCTGGAAGTTTCCATTTAAAATTTTCAGATCATGGTTGGCCACAGGTAAATGAAACTGCAAAGAAAAACCGGGGATAAGGAGGTATTACTACACCTAGAGGAGAGATTAAAGGGAGGAGGAGAGTGAATGGTGTTAGGAACCAAGGAAATACTGCAATTCCAGGAGGCAGGAATGGTGATATGTGCCAAGGGATGGAGGGAGAAAGAAGTTAAGTAGGATAAGGACTGGGAAGCATCCACTGGATGGTTTAACAAAGAGTCCGTAGGTGACCGTGTAGATTTTAGAAACACCCAAGATGGTGGCAAGACTTCAAGCAAAGACCAAGACTATGAGACAGGCATGAAAATCTTTTAGTGAGTGGGAAGGAATATTCAGCAAGTTGCCAGATGACAGAATGGAAAAAGTATGAGGTGAATGCCAGAAGCCTCCAAGGGTTTTCATACAAGGGTGGAAATGTGATTTTAAATTAATTTTAAAGGGTTGATAAGTCTGTACTGCACACTAACATATCTATCACAAACAATATTTTGCTTCTATCTTTTCTTGACAGCAATTAAAGTGTATTTTCTACTTCATTCTGTAAAGTAAAAATATATTTCTATGGCTCTGTTGTGCTTTCTTTGATAAGTGATGCTGTGACATTACCAGCTGAAACAGTTTTATTATATCTTTTTATATTTCCGCTTACAATATAATTCTTACTTCCCAAAGTAAAATTCAAACTCATTTCCTACTAAAAGGATATGCACATAAATCTGCATGTCACACAAAACTCATAAGGAAGTGTTAAGTGATTTTAGTAAGAATTATTTGCCTATATGCAAGCTGCAGTAAAAACTGCCAATTCTGGAAACAATCTTAAATATAGGTACTCTCTCATGTATAACTAAAACAGCATTACCCCATTATTTCTAAATTAATGTGGTATATGGCACCTATAATCTGATGACTCTAAGAATTTGTACTGTGCTAAAAAGAGAATTTTTTTCTTAATTCTGCAAAAGGTTTTAGCTACCCCTATAGCAGAATAAGATGAGAAGTAGCCTGGATTTAACCTTCCTTCAGTAGTTTTTCTAGGTGAATATTTACCTTTTTGGAACAAATAATTTAAAAGTTAAGTTATAGACAACAAACTACAGAACTGTATAGCCAGAAAAAGGCGTCACCTGCAAATTATTTTTTCCTTTGTCACAAGTAGAACTTAGACCATTCCCAAAAAACAACCATTCATCTGCAGAAGAAATTTGATGAACTCTTTTATCATTATACTTGATATTGTTGAAAAAGTCAAATATCAAGATATTCTCCTTGGAGACTAGTAAGTTCCACTTGGGTGCCATACGCTACAATTAGGCTAGTCCTTAAAACCGCAAATAAAGACTGTACTGACAGATTTGAAAAGAAACAGCTGGCTCAAATTCGTTGTTCTGTTTATGGTAAGGATGTTGTTAGGAATGTCACTGAAGAGGTTCTCTACATTTTAGAGGATCCTCTTTATGAAACCTCACAGGAAAAAATTGTGTTCAATAAGAAAGATCAATAGCGCTTCTTCCAAATATATGCCTGAGACTGAGTCTTCTATTTATTATTTGCTAATATTTTGGGGAACTATTTATAGTCCCCCTACCATAAATACAGAAGAAAATATCCAGAAAAACATAGGGAAAAAAAAAATTCAGCACAGCGAATGGAGAAGAGCATAGGAAAAATTCTTATCCTTCATACATAAGGATTTTGTAGCCATTCTGGGGTGCAGCAGGGGTGGGGTTATGCACATGCGCACGTGTTTCTGTATATTTTCATCATTCAGAACACACTGTTTTATTTTATATGTAGTGCATTAGTTATCTACTGCTGGGGAATAAATTATCACCAAACGTATCAGTTTAAAACAGAAAGCATTCATTATCTCGGTTTCTGTGGGTCAGGAATCAGAGCACAATTTAGCTGAATGCTCTAGCTGAGGATCTCTTACAAGGCTATAATCATCACATCGGCTGAGGCTATAATCATCTCCTGGCTTGATCTGGGAAGGAACTGCTTCCACTCCTTCATGAGGTTGATGGCAGGCCTCAGGTCCTTGCTGGCTATTATCTGGAGACAGTTGCTTACCACATGAGCCTCTTCATAGGATGACATACTGCCAATGTGGCAGCTTGCTTCCCCCAGAGTAAGGGCTCCAAGAGTGTGCAAGACAGAAGCCAGCCTAACCTCAGAAACAGCATGTGGCTGGATGCAGCAGCTCCTGCCTGTAATCCCAGCACTTCAGGAGTCCAAGTGGGAGGATTTCTTGAGCTCAGGAGTTCAAGACCAGCCTGGGAAACATGTGAAACCCATTTCTACAAAAAGATACAAAAAATTAGATGGGCATGGTGGCACATGCCAGTAATCCCAGCTACCCAAGAGGCTGAGGTAGGAAGATTATTTGAGCAGGAGGTCGAGGCTGTCATGAGCTGTGATTGTGCCACTGCACTCCAGCCTGGGCAACAGAATGAGACCTCTTTAAAAAAAAAAAAGAAAAGAAAAAGAAAGAAAGAGAGAGAGAGAAGAAGAAGAAGTAACATGGCATTACTTTTATCAAATTCTATTCATTAGAAGTGATCCATTGGGTTCAACCTATACTTAAGGGGAAAGGTATAAAGGACTAGGCTTCAACACCAGGAGGTGGGGATCACTGAGACCATTTCAGAGGCTGCTCACTACACAGTTATAGTCATTTCTCACATTACAGGGACTCTTCTTTAGTCCTATTGAAATCGGAGGCAGGGCATGACAGGTTTGCCTTAAGAAAAATGGAACTCATTTTAATTTTCTTAAATTATTGTCATGAGCACAGAAAATACAATCAAATTAGTGAGTTAGTCCTTTGACAATTCTTTTGTCAATCACTAAGACCATTTCAGAGGCTTCACTATGAATATGGATTTCTATGACTTTATTTTTTGCCTAGTAACTCATTCTTACATAGTCAGCCTGATACGAGTTACTCCTGGAAAAGAGCTTTTATCTTAAAATAATTTCATGTACTCTTATTATTAATAGTACTGAACTTGGCTGCAAATTAGTTCCAAGTCAGTATAGTAACTCAGTGTGCATCAAAGCCAAGATTTCCCCTTAGAGTGTCCCAAGGTAATTTTCCCTCCCTCCTTATCTCTCTGTTCTCTCCTACTGGCTTTAAGTATGGTGGCTATAATTTTAAGTTAGTCATGGACATCATAATCTATGTGTTTTCTACTCTGTTATTATTAACAGCACTCCCTTTCACTTTCAAAGGTGTCCTCATTTGAATAACAAATTTCAAAACCATCCTGTTTTTAGCTAATGTTGTATATTATTTTAATTATATTATTTATGTTCTGGTTTTTATTAGGTTTTGTTTTGGGGACTTTAAAGAGTGGAATGGAGGA
This sequence comes from Cheracebus regulus, assembly GCA_963574635.1. Lineage (NCBI taxonomy): Eukaryota > Metazoa > Chordata > Mammalia > Primates > Pitheciidae > Cheracebus > Cheracebus regulus. The sequence goes on along the minus strand of CAUYQU010002053.1, from coordinate 3,194 downwards.
AGCACCTCTTATCTTCTTCTTTTTCTAGTGGGAAAGGTTCAGATAAAGAGAAAACAGATATTGAAAGAGAGAAGTACTCAGCTATTCACAATAGCAAAGGCCAATCAATGGTGGATTGGATAAAGAAAATGCAGTCACATATACCACGGAATACTACACAGTCATAAAAAAGAATGAGATTATGTTCTTTGCAGCAACATGGGTGCAACTGGAGGCCATTATCCTAAATGAATTAACGAAGGAACAGAAAGCCAAATACCACACTAACTTAAAAGTGGGAGGCAAACACTGAGTACACATGGATGTAAAGATGGCAACAGTAGACACTGGGGACTACTAGCAGGTGGAGAGATGGAGTGGGGCTAGGTTTGAAAAACTATTGGGGACTATGCTCACAACCTGAGTGACAGGATCAATCATAGCCCAAACCTCAGCATCACGCAACATACCCATGTAACAAACCTGCACCCCTGAGTCTAAAATAAAGGTCAAAATTATAAAAAGAAAAAACAGTGAAGTGCTCATTGCTGACTCTTCCTAATCTCAGTCCAAGCACTAGTGTACATTTGACATACGTTTAATGAAAGCAAAAAAGGCTCAGACCTTTAAGCAGAATTTGAAGAGATGTATTTGGCAAGGACACAATATGCCTAAGGACAATATCAAATAGAAAGTAAACAAAATTCACAGAAAAATATGAGCAAGCCTGTTTTGACTCCCTCTTGAACCTTCTGGGCAGATGAGAACTTTCTGGGTAACTCTAAGAGGAGGCAGAGTGACCCACATAGCAAGTGGCTCTAATCCCAGCCAATTTGCACACGTCACAATTTTTCAGTCTAGTGCTTCCTCTGGGCTGTGATGGAAGACCTCATAGAAATAAAAAACAACATGATTTACTATCTACTCTGACTTCAACCAAGATCAGAAATATATGCTATGTGAAGGGCTTTGCTCAGAAAAATTTCAAGATAAAGCTCAGTTTAATTCTTTGTCTTATTTTCTTTTTAACTCAAATTCTTCCCTTCATGACCTCATCCTTTGCCTTCAGCAAACTCCTAACTTACCCAGAAGAAGGAGCTGACTTGAACACATATGTCTCTACTGCCAATTATTACCTCACTCACACTGTAGCATTACTAGCATAGAAAGGGAGCCTTGTTACCAGGGCAACAAGGACGAGTGCAAAAGTTCAGCCACAGTTGGAGCCTCTATATTAAATGATCAAATTCCAACTGTGTTCTTGACTTATTTTAAATTTGTAGACATAAGAAGGTATAACATTTTAAAATTTCTCTGACTTATTATACATGTTTTATCCATATCTCCATAAGGTTCTGTTAACCTGTTCCTTTTCTTCAAAATTCAATAATTTAACTAATTTATTTCTGTTAACTAGGGAGACATTCAAAGTATTTAAAACAAAAATGGCATAAGGAGTACCAATCAGAATGGATGTAGTCACCATATCAGAATATATACAGTACTAATTATAGATAAGGACTCAGCCAGAGCATACTAGCCACTGGTCAGTCCAGTGTCTAATCCTGACACCTTACCTTCCTCATGAAATAGCTTTCTCCTCTGTTCAATTATTGCACACTTATCCTGATTAGTCAACAGGTATCACCATGTACAGTTGGAAAAATGACTAGATTTTGATGTGAAATGCATCCACAACTTTTATGTCAAGCCATAGCTAGGATGATTTTTAAAATATTCTATATATTTCCTTCATAGGAAGAAAGATATTGTGTGTTATTAGGTGGAGAAGGATGTTTAGTCACTACCTATAGGAAGGAGAAGTAGGAGACCAGGAAGTCTATCATCCCTTTCTAGTTGAGAGGTAGGAGTGGTCTCATGTGGTAGTCAGTAGAGTTGTTCCTAAAAATGCTTCTGGTTGTCCCACTCCCAAGCCCATGCACTGACCATGCCCTTGTGCTTGGGTGGGGCCAAATAATTAGTTCTATTCAGAGTGTGAGCAGAAGTGGTTTATGTCACTTCCAGGCAGAATGTTCAACTACTGACTGCTCTGAGACCTCCTTGAGAGCTACTAGCAACCTTCTGCATTACAGCTGTTATTTCAGCCTTGATCCCAGAGGAAGAGTGTAACATAGTCAGTGGCAAAGCCCTCCAACTGACTAACTATGAAAATGTAGTGAGAGCAAGAAATAAACATAGTTGTTTCAGACCACTGAGATGTCCAGATTTGTTTGTTACTGAGGCATAATCTAACCTATCCTGACTGATACATATTAGTTTTAAGAGCCTATCGTTGATATCTTCTGTTTAGTCTCCTAATTCTGAGAAACTTAGTTCAATGGCTGGGAGTCTGTAAACTCTCTCATATTGTACACAAAATTTGGGAGGCTGGGGGAAATGGGTCCATAGAATTCATTACATTCTTCAAAACTCCTTACTTTAGCTTCACCTTACTGCTAATTCCTAAGCAATCCATGAATTTAGACTATTACCACAAATGACAATCTTGACTTGGATCTCCAATCATGCCAACCTTGACTTGCGTCTTCCAGTCCTAAATTCTTACCTTGTCTTTGTAAGCTATGATCACTTATTGTGTGACTACGACAAAATATGTCCATGGCGTACTTCATGAACCAGCTCTGTTTGATATCAGGGAAATCTGTCTTTAAACTATAACCGGAGCGGAAATTTCCTAGCTCATCTCTTTTTTGCTGAGTCCTGTATTAACTTGACAGGATCCCAACAGAAATATCACATCTGTTGCTCCTTTAAGATCTATGCTATGAAATGTTGATGTCTCAGTTTTATGAACTGTATATCCACATACTTGATTAAGATGCCTCTGTAGGGCTCAAAATGTATCTCTTTGTTACTCATAACTTTTTATCATCAGTGATTTATTTTGGATATTTAGCTGTAAGTTTGTACATCAAATTCTCTAATAAAAGTAAAATGCTTTCATAACTATATTTTATTACCTAACAATGGATATTACACATATAGATACATAAATATTGTGTATACATTAAGTAATATATATATATATATATTTTTAGAGAAAGAGAGGAAGTTTTTTTTTTTTAAGAGAGAGAAAGAAGTAGAATAAAAGAGAAAAAAGAAAGAAAGAGAAAGAGGGAGAGAGAATGAAAATCTTGCTCTATTGCTCAGGATTTCATTTAAATCTGTAAAATGCTTATGCAATTACTAAAAAG
>CAUYQU010002052.1:0-74327 GCA_963574635.1 Cheracebus regulus | reverse complement strand
TAGCACTTTGGGAGGCCAAGGTGAGTGGATCACCTGAGGTCAGGAGTTTGAGACCAGCCTGCCCAACATGGTGAAACCCTGTCTCTACTAAAAATACAAAAAATTAGCCCGGGATGGTGGCAGGTGCCTGTAAGTCCAACTACTCTGGAGGATGAAGCCAAAGAATCGCTTAAGCCTGGGAGGCAGAGGTTGCAGTGAGCCCGAGGTCCTGCCATTGCACTCCAGCCTGGGCAACAAGAGTGAAACTCCATCTCAAAATAAATAAAAAGTATTACTTTATCCAGAGATATTTCTACTTTGGTGAGTATTAGAAATTTAGACCATAAGAGAAAATCCCTAAGAGCAGAACCCCATATTTCCATTAAAAGGTGAGATGATGGTTTCCTAGGAGGATTTATCTCTTCCTAGGCCCACAGTCACCCTGAAGTTTGCCTTCCATAGAATGGAGAAACTTCATGTTCAATGATTGTCAGTAAAACTGCTTCTTAGAGAGCAAGAGTGGTGTTTCTCAACTTTTTGGTTTGCATTTTCACTCCCCTAAGGAGCCTCTTTAGACATTTCTTTGCTAATTGGCCTCTCCCATGAAATTTTAATACCTTGGAAACATTATTAAGAGCTACTCTTGCAAACCACATTGCCGTGTATGTACCTATGCAACAATCTTGCATGTTCTTCACATGTACCCCAAAACCTAAAACACAATAAAAAATATATATATTTTAAAAAGAGTTACTCTTAATATACTATATGCATATCTACGCTTTATATATAAAAAGGGTAAAAGTGGGTTTTTTTTTTTTTGCCTTCCCTCCCAAAAACCTATTTTTGTTCCCTTGGGGGACATACTGGACTCATTGAAAATGAATGTTAAGAGTCAGCACAAGAGTAAGAGGGTCCACAGAACCATAAGAAATGAAGAGGGCCTATTGCCTCCTCCCACCCAAGCCCTGTTCCCAGTTTTTGTTTTCCTTCCATTCTGTTTCCCAGCCTGGAGTACAGTGGCCTGAACACAACTCACTGCAGCCTCCACCTCCTGGGCTCAAGCAGTTCTCCCACCACAGCCTCCTGAGTAGCTGGGACCACAGGCCTGTGCCACCACTCCCAGCTACTTTTTAAATTTTGGGAGGAGTCTCGCTGTGTTGGCCAGGCTGGTCTCAAACTCCTGAGCTCAAGTGATCCTCCTGCCTTAGGCTTCCAAAGTGCTGGGATTACAGGCGTGAGCCACTAAACCCGGCCTTGTTCCCAGCTTTGAAATAACTCAGGCTACTTGTAAGAAAGATAGAGAATATTCTCAATCTAAGGGTTCTCACTGCCTCAGGTGGTCCAATAAATACATTGCTTGGAAGTTTAGGAAGACACAATTTTTATTCTTCGAACTTGTTAAAATTTAGTCTATGTTCAAGACTTGGCCAGTGGAATTTGAGGTACTTGACTCACATCAAAGTGTTTCTGTTAACAGTGTGCCAACCCAAATTCTATTAAAATGGCATCCTGTGGACTCCTTGACCCTCCCAACAATTGCCTTTTGTTAGAGCAGCATGACAGGGTACATTGTGTGATGGGTGTTTATAATGAACTGTCATATACACAGGCTGTAATTATAAGAAGCATAATAGTATCTCTCGTTTATATTGCTTGCTTTCATCTTAGTGAATCTCAAGGCATTTGACACATTGTATTATTAATAACAAAATAGACACATACATTAATTAAAGCAGCCCTCTTTTTAAATGTATACACTTATACAGTAGACTACATAAGCTTATTATTATGCAGAACTGTGAACGACTGAGTTAGCACTTGCAGAAGATGAGCTTCCTCGTAGTCAATATGGTATCGCACTAGAGCAATCTAACTGCTTCTGACCGGGTGCACCCTCATCCACTTCCACCTGGTGGTGGGCCAAGCCCAGGAGCAGTGAATTCATTAATTTGTTCATTCATTCATTCATTCATCCATTCGTCGATTCATCCATTCCCTAAACATTTGTCTCAAGTTGTCTTCTACCTTGCAGCAACAACCCTCCTAGGTGCTGGCTTTCCTTGGCTAGTACATGGCAGTAAGTCAGTTAAGTCAGGGATGATGTCAAGACATAGAAGCTGGAAGGCATGGAAAATGTGAAGTTTCCTTCCTGGCACCCACTTTTGGGTGTGACAGTAACTTTAAACACATATCCACACATGCCTGAAGCTTAAAGGTCTTGTGCCTCCACTCAGTAAACCAAAGTCACAACATGCCCTCATCCTGCTTGACTACTACTAAGCATCCTGCAGTCCCCAGACAAACATATGTCTCTGCTCAAAGTCACAGCAACCATCCTGGCAGCTGCTTTTCCTCTGAGAGTTTTATGGTGTTCCCAACAAAGGAAGGGATGGCCTAAGTTGCTCAGCAGCCCCTAGTCAAGCTCCAGTCTGGTATTTCTAGTGATGTGTGATGGCTTGTTTTGTTCGCACAGGCTGGTCTTATTCAGTCAACCCTGGGCATGTCCGCAAGTCCTAGGCAAGTCTTCTGAGGCGATAGGGAGGAGAGAGAGGGGTAGGGTATACCTAGGAGCATGAGCAACTGTGGCTGCCTCTACAATGTGATTGGAAGTTGGAAGACTTACTGCACCACAGATGTGTCTGCCACTAACTTGCAGATGCCTGAGGTTCACTGCAAAGTCCTCCTTTGAATCTTTCAAAGATGAGTTCAATCTGGAAAGGGCTCAGCGTCTTGTCTCCTGATTGCTTGGGAAAAGTCAGAAGGGATGAAAGCAATGGAGGAAGGAGGGAAAGCAGGCACAGGCGAATGCTGCCACCAATTTGGTTGGAGGCAAATTCAGCTATCTGACTATCACCTTGGCAACTCCTCCTGACTGCTGCCGTATAATAGCAGTGCGCAGGCACTTACTCACCTGGATAGCCCCAGCAGAGAACATTCAGGCTGCTTGCAGGCACACTAGCTTCTCATCATTACTTCTCCAGCTTCTTGAAACAGGAACAAAGAATACCAGTTGCTTTTTCTTTAAGAAACATTTTGCCCTGGTAGAAGTATGGGTCTAGTACCCTAACATTACTGACTTTTTTTTTTTTTTAGACACTAAAAATTTTACCTCTCCAAGTCTCAGAAAACTTCTCTGAAAATGAGAAGGTAATATAGAGGACATCATGTTAAGTGAAATAAGCCAGACACAGAAAGACAAATATTGAATGTTCTCACTCATAAGTGGGAGCTAAAAAAACCCCTGAACTTATGGAGATAGAGAACAGAATGATGGTAACAAGAGGCTGGGAAGGGTAGTGGGGAGGAGGGATAAAGTGGGGTTGGTTCATGGGTACAACAATACAGTTAGACAGAAGAAAAAATCTAGCACTCAGTAGCCAATAGGGCGACTATAGTTAACAGTAATTTATTGCATATTTTAAAATAACTAAAAGAGTAGAATTAGAATGTTCCTAACACAAAGAAATGATTAATACTTGAGGTGATGAATGTCTCCATTACCCTAATTTGATCATTATGCATTATATGCTTGTATCTAAATATCACATGTATCCCAGAAATATTTACAACTATATGTATCCATATAATTAGAACTAAAAATAAAAACTTTATATATGTGTGTGTGTGTGTGTGTGTATATATATATATATATATATATATACTTTATATATGTGTGTGTGTGTGTCTGTGTGTGTGTGTCTGTGTGTGTGTGTCTGTGTGTGTGTGTGTGTGTGTGTGTAGATACCTCTCAAACAAAAGACTGGGCAAATGAGGGTCCTTCTCACTCTAAAATCTTTGGTTGTGTGGTTTGCTGAATTCTGTTTATTCACATTCTCTCTTACCCATGTCCTGGGGATCCAGAGAGCTCCACCAGCTTCAAGAACATGTGGCCTATGCAGTTGCACCAGTCTCTGAGCTCAGAAGGCCTCACATGTGATTTAATGTTCTGCTGCCACTATCTTGAAATTCTTAGTAATTTTTGAATAAGGGACCTCACATTTCCATTTTGCACTGAGCCTCGCCACATAGCCAGTCCTGCCTGAGGGCGTGCATCTTGGACATTCCTTCCTCTGGGAAGCTTTTTCCAAGCCCTCAAGGAGAGCTGGCTACTATTCTGGACTCTTTAGAACCCTGATCTATGAGGCTGGGTGCAATGGCTCATGCCTGTAATCCCAGCACTTTGGGAGGCCAAGGTGGATGGATTGCTTGTGCTCAGGAGTTTGAGATCAGCTCGGCCAACATGGCAAAATCTCGACTCTATTAAAAACACAAAAAATTAGCTGGACATGATGGCACATGCCTGTAATCCCAGCTACTGAGGAGGCTGAGGCACAAGAATGGCTTCAACCCAAAAGGCAGAGGTTGCAATGAGTGAAGATTGCAGCTTGGGCAACAGAGTAAGACTGTCTCAGAGGAAAAAAAAAAAAAAAAAAAAGAAGCCTGATCTATGAGACACATCACACCATTTCCTAGTATTTCTCTGATAGACTGTGAGCCCTTTGAGGAAAAGAACTATGACACCCTTCTTGTACCTTCTATGCCTAGCAAATTGCCTGGCACTGTCGGGCACATAGTAGATATTCAATAAATATTTCTGGAATGAATTTCTGTGTTTTGAATGCACCACATCTTTCTAATAAGTGTTAATATAGCTGTCAAATATATTTATTAACTAATTTAGCAAGTATATATGAAACTTTTTTTTTTGAGACAAAGTCTTACTCTTGTCTCCCAGGCTGGAGGGCAGTGGCACAATCTCAGCTCACTGCAACCTCTGCCTCCTGGGTTCAAGCAATTCTCCTGCCTCAGCCTCCCAGGTAGCTGGAATTACAGGTGCCTGCCAGCATGTGCGGCTAACTTTTTGTATTTTTAGTAGAGACAGGGTTTCACATGTTGACCAGACTGGTCTTGAACTCCTAACCTCAGGTGATCCACCCACCTCGGCCTCCCCAAAATGCTGGGATTACAGGTGTGAGCCACTGCATTTGACTGAAAATTTTATTATGTGCTAGGCCCTGAGTAGGTTATTTGAATAGTATAGGGGGAAAAAAAAGGATCCCTAATATGGAAGCTTCACTCAAACAGGGAAATCAAATATTAATGAGAAATCCAAAATATATATAATCAAAATTGTGTTGATTCCTCTAAAAAAAAAAAATAGGGTAGAGTAAAAGTAAACAATGTTACAGCACTTAGCTCTCTCTACAGAGCTGAAAGCTAAGTAAGACCTGAAAAGTGGGTTAGGATGTTTGGTAGATTGGGTGTATTAAATGCATGTTGACTTCCCTTCAGTCATTGGGTGCCATGTGACTTTCCTGAGGGAATAGGAAGACACTAAAGGATGTGACATGGTCAGTTGACAAGTGGAGGGAAAGGATAAGAGATGGACCAGATGGAAGCAGACCATGTAGATGTCATCACCGTGATCTGAGGCCTTGATCTGAAAAGATATACTTATGAACCCCATCTTAAAGGTTTTGAGCATGGACTCCAAAATATGAATATTCATTTTAAATGATAGAAATGTAATATACTAGCCTATGTCTTTTTTTTTTTTTTTTTTTTTTTTTTTTTTTTTTTTTAGACAGCATCTCACTCTGTCACACAGGTTGAGTGCAGTGGCACAATCTTGACTCACTGCAGACTCAAACTCAAGCTCAAGCAATCCTCCCACCTCAGCCTCCTGAGTAGCTGGAGCTACAGGTGACTGAGTAATTTTTGCAATTTTTGTAGAGACAGGTTTTCAACATGTTGTCCAGGCTGGGTCTGGAACTCCTGGGCTCATCAGTTATCCTGCTTTGGCCTTCCAAAGTGCTGGAATAACAGGTGTGAGCCACAGCACCCGGTGTGTCTATTTTATATGTATTTTAAACATATACATAGTATGTGTCTTAGTCTGTTTTCTGTTGCTGATAACAATACCTGAGACTGTTTAACTCATAAGAATAAGAAATGTATTTCTTACAGTTCTGGAGGCTGGAAAGTTCAAGGTCAAGGATGGTACATCTGGTGAGGGACTTCTTGCCTGTGGGACTCTTGGCAGAGCATTACATGGTGAGGGGGCTGGGTGTGCTATCTCAGGCGCCCCTTCCTATTCTTATATAGCCACTAGTCCCATTGCTGTGATAACCCATTGTATGAGTCCATTCTCGTGCTGCTAATAAAGACATACCCAAGACTGCATAATTTATAAAGGACAGAGGTCCAATTGACTCATAGTTAAGCAGGGCTGGGGAGGCCTCAGGAAACTTAAAATCATGGTGGAAGGGGAAGCAAACATGTCCTTCTTCATATTGTGGCAGCAAGAAGTGCACAGCGAAGGTGGGGAAAAGTCCCTTATAAAACCATCAGATCTCATGAGAACTCACTGGCAGCATGGAAGTAATGATTCAATTACCTCCCACTGGGTCCCTCTTACAGCATGTGGACTGCAATTCAAGATGAGCTCTTGGTGGGGGCATAGCCAAACCATATCACCCATTAATAGACTAATTAATCCATGGATTAATAGGGTAGATCCTTCATGACCCAATCAACTCTTAAAGGCTCTACCTTTCAGTGCTGCCACATTAGAGATTCAGTTTCAACATGAGTTTCTGAAGAGACAAACATTCAAACCAAGTCAGTACACATTTCAAATACATATGTATACATAAACAAATATTATACATATTTGGACATATATAATACATACTATGTTAAAGATGAAATTAAATATATATAAGTAGAAGTTCTTACTCAGTTTCCCTCTCACCCTGTAGTGAGTTCCCTGAGCCCAAAATTCTAATTCTAAGAGTGAGTGGGATTTGGGACACTATTATTGTGCATTACCCTGATGGACACTCAGGTCTGAGAACCATGGGCCTAGATCACATTTTCAGAGCATGTGAATACTAGTAACAACAAATTCTAACACAATTTTTCCCATTCCTTGGGGAAAGTGAACTTTTTGTCTGTTGTCACCATTTAAGAAAATAGGAACAGCATCTTAACAAGTCAAAGATAATTTTTCACAAACTTTTTCTTCCTTCTTAAAAATTATATTTTTGTGTAACTGATTAAAATTATCCAGTCAGGTGTGGTGGCTCATACCTGTAATTCCAACACTTTGGGAAGCTAAGGTGAGAGGATCATTTAAGGCCAGGAGTTAGAGGTGAGTCTGAGCAACAAAGTGAGATCCCATCTCTACAAAAATTAAATAATTAGCTGGGCATGGTGGCACATACCTGCAGTCCCAGGTGCTCAGAGGGCTGAGCCAGGAGGATTGATTGAGCCTAGGAGTTTGAGGTTACAGTGAGCCAAGATCACACCACTGCACTCCAGCCTGGACAACAGAGCCAGACCCTGTTCCCTATCCCCTAAAAAAATCACTTTGGTGGGGAGGACCATGGGAGAATTTCTCATTTGTCTAGTTAAATTTGAAATTATTCACTAATTTTGCTTGAAGCCCTGCTTAATTTTGGATGAAAGAAGGTGTGTGTTCATCTAACTTAAGTGTTTCAAGGATGAAACTGGTGGTAACGGGGGCTTTTGCCACTGTATGTGCCAGCACTGTGCTGTGGCCCATCACTGTGAAGGGTTTAAGCAATGCCAAGGGGCTTGCATATGTATAAAAGAACCCCGTGTAACTACACCAATACTGCTGCTGGAGGGCTCCCTAGATGGAAACTTTCAGAGCTGATTGCCCGCCAAAAGTCAGCAAGAACATTGCAGGCTGCTCACACTGGCTGAGCTGCTCTCTCTCTGGACCTGACCTTTTTGTCAGAGTGACCTCCTTCTGTTCCCATCCATCTCCTTATGGTCTTACCCCAAGAGCTCAGACACCATGACTCACATTAGCCCTTGAAGCAGTCGCAGACAGCAGGAGGTCCAAATGATGAAATGCTGATCATGACTTTTGCTCCTTCTAGGAAAGGTTTTGAAATTCCCTCCCCTCCACCCTCCTCCAACAGGACAGATGCTCTTTTCCCAACCAAATCCCCATGCTAACAGATGTGTATTTGTAAGTCAATTTCACTAGGGCATCTGTGAAGGCAAATTTCCTTATCCAAATATTCACTGGGACAGAGGACAGTGGTGGAGGAGTGGAGGGAAAGGAACAACAAAATGTTTCAGTGATTATAATTCTTTGTTAATAATCATTCTTCCTGGTTGTGTTATATTTCAGCATTTGTCAGATTCTGGTTTTTATAGATACAGATTTTCCCAGGGACCCATCAGAATGTCTCTCTGTTGGATGTAGACATGCTGGAAATTTTAGGAAGATACACTAGGTTTCATAGGAGGTGTGGGAATCCTAAAGTTTTCACCCACTGAGATAGAGAGGAGATTAAGCTACACAGAAACCTCAGCAAATAAAGCCCAGGACATCAAATTATGGGAAGGCTTTAAAACCTAGTCATTAAAATAATAATTCATCTTGAAAATAAAATAGACATTTCTCCAGATGCAAACTACAGGACTTTTGTCCCCTTACTCTCATGTATTTCTACTCTTTTATACTCTGAGAAAAATCAACTTTAAAAATGTTTTCCCTGGATTATTTATTCTTTATTTTATTTCTATTTGTTTTTTTTCTTTTTTAAATGAGAAATAATAGCAGATAGAAAACAAAGTTATTGATAAAAATCAACAATTAGAAATAAAAGCTAATTTTTGTTCTTGGCGTGGCAAATAAAGAGCTAACCTGTGTCCCCACCCAAATCTCATCTCCCATAATTGAATTGTAGCTCCCATAATTCCCACATGCTGTGGGAGGGACCTGGTGGGAGATAACTGATTCACAAGGCGGTTTCCCCCATACAGTTCTTGCGGTGGTGAATAAGTCTCATGAAAGCTGGTGGTTTTATAAGGGGAAATGCCTTTAACTCAGTTCTCATTCTGTCTTGCTTGCTGCCATGTAAGACATGCCTTTCACCTGCCATCATCGTGAGACCTCCCCAGCCACGTAAAACTGTGAGTCCATTAAACCTCTTTTTCTTTATAAATTACCCAGTCTCTGGTATGTCTTTATCAGCAGTGTGAGAACGGACTAATACAGTACTACACTAAACCCTTAACATACACCACTTCCTATAAACCTCACAACAATGCTCTAAGTTGTTATTATGCCCATTTTACAGATAAGGAAACTAAGGCTTAAAGACTTTCTATTGCTTAAGAGCATGGACTTTGGAGTTTGGGTTTAACTCTGGCAACTTACTAGTTTTAGGAATCTGAACAATCTCCTTTCCCCTTATCTGTAAAATAAGGATAATTGTGGTATGACTCTCACTGGCTTATTGTGAGGATGAAATGAGCTTTTTCATGTAAGGTACTGAGAGAAGAGTTTGGTATGCTGTAAGTTCTCAGTTAATGCTTGTTATTATGATCATTCCTCATAGTCACACGGCTAGTTGTGACCATTCGCTCTTATCTGTCAGCTGTACTAAGTTTGAATTGTTATGAGCACTGGAAACCTCCTTGCTCCATACAAGTCCACTACTGTCCAGCACAGTGCCAGCTCCTAGCAGGGACTCCATAAATATTTACTGAACTAATGAATCACTGTCAGACTCCACAACCTAAGCTTATAATTGCTGTGCCATATCACATCTCAAAATGTTTTCTTCTAGGTGAAGAAAGCTGAAACTTAGGTAAAGTTCACTTGCCCAGGATCCTACAGCTGGTTCTTTGCAACTGCTGGAGCAACCTGTTCTTTCTTTCCCTGAATCAAAAGTACACATATTTCAGAGTCTCTTTCTTGCTGTGTTGTTGCTGTTATTTTGACTTATGAATATAAGAAACCTTGTTTAAACTTCCACTCAAACTGCAAGCAGTGTCTCAAAGTACATAAGCAACCTTAGTTACAGAATCCAGTTAATTTTGCTTCCTATGGGGGTATAAATCTGGGCAGCTATAACTTAGGGTAAGAATCTTATCCTAATATCTTTCTTTGTTGTTTTTTTGGGACGGAGTCTTACTCTGTCATGCCCAGGGTGGAGTGCGGTGGTGAGATCTCAGCTCATGTTGGTTAGGCTGATCTCGAATTCCTGACCTCGGGTGATCCACCTGCCTTGGCCTCCCAAAGTGCTGGGATTACAGGCGTGAGCCACCATATCCGGTCATCTTAACATCTTTAATGAAAGCTGCTAAGGGGAGTATTTTCAGGCACTACTTCTCAGTGTATTTTAATTCAAACACATAACACATGCTCACAAATATGCGTGCATGTGCACACACACACACACACACACACACGCTGCCCAGTAGGAATGTTAAGAGGAAACTGTGCAATTAATATCAGTGGGTATTGTAGATAAATGACTAGGAAGTCAAGTCACGTAAATCCAATTTCAGTTCCTCGACCATGGACTTGTGCCTTCTGATTTTAAATTCATACTCATTTTAATATATTAATGAGAATGAATTATATTCACTTACCATTATCTCACTGAGGCCTAGAAATAACATTTGTTACAGTGCAAACTGACTAGTACTTTGTAGGTGTCTGCTGGAAGAGGATGTGAGAAACTACTATAAGGGAGTTAACCCTTGCAGTCTCCTAGCCCTGCACACCACTATAACCCGCGTCTGAGAATGAATTCCAGCTGGGCAGATGTTTAGATCTCCTTGGCAATCACCAATTACCAAGTTATGCTTTGCTTTGAGCCACAATACATTGACTGTATTAATATTTAGCATTTCAGCACTTCTGAAAAACTGCCACTATCACTACCCGTTGCCAGTGTCCCTGTGAAGTCTGCATTTGTGCAAAATGCTAGATTAGTACAAAAGTAATTGCAGTTTTGCCATTACTTTTGCACCAACCTAATCTATATTTGTCTGTGTGTGTGTGTGTTTTAGAAATTCACTAACTCCAGGAAAGTAAATTTGAGTAGAGTAACATCATCAACAAGGCTGTATTTCCAGTTTGGGAAGGATCTCCTTTAGATGCCATTGTGTAGAAACAGTTATCTAGGTTATGGCATTTTAACCTGAAATAAAGCATTTCCCATTTGCTTTGCCAAGTCAGAATGTACAACGCATGTTCACTTGTTTATTTATCCATTTGTTCATTGCTACTATGCACCAAATAATTTTTTAAGGATATACTCATCTCTAAATGAGCTAAGCATAAACATTAAAAAATACTGTATTTACAAACTGATCACTATTAGAGCAAATGCTAAAGTGCTACACACATCCAGGTACAATTTGTCACTTTTAGCACCAATTCTGAACCAGATAACCATTATTTAATCCAATCCTGGCCATATTCAGGCCCAAGGAAAAACCAGTTTGCGAATTATCTTTGTCTTCTCTTCAGCTTAAAAATATTTCTTGGGAATATTCTAGAATTTAGTGTTATGTTAGAGCACTTTGTTTTCAGCAACCTCAGCAACTTTGGGGAACTTTTTATAAATGTAGTGTCTCAGGCCCAGTTCAGAGCTACCAAATCAAGACCGGACATTTTAACAAGATCCCTGGATGAGTTATGTGCATATTAAAATTTAAGAAATACTACTGTAGACAATAGCTAGTCCTGTTTTATCAGGAAAGCCACTCTCTAAATTTTGCAAGGAAAGCCCCATTGGTCCTTCTAACTTCCTCTCTATTCCCTGGTAAACCTCAACTCTCCTAGAGTCAATCTCTGTTATGACATAGTAGCTGCCTCAATGGCTAAGAGGTCTGCTCACCAAGCCTGCTTCTGAGTGTCAACACACACCAGCTAACTCTAGATTCATCACACCCAGCAAAGAGTGGAATGGACTGTGGCTCACCTCCATGCTCAGCTCATGATGGTAGCACCACTGTTAACAATGGAACAAAGCCATTGTTATAGAGGCCCACATCCTCCTGCTCTTTTGTCCATTTGATATAAATCCTAAGAGATTCCTGTATTCCTTGCCTCTCTCCTGCTTGGTTTGGAGCTCCTTGGCATGTCCATTCAGACTTCATTCTGTGTCTGCCTTGCTGAATTCCTGCAGAATGAATGTCTAGGTCTTGGCCCATTTGCAAATCTAATCAGCAGAGAAGCTGTGGGTGGCAAAGTGGTCAGGCTGACCTGACTGTGCTGCAGATCCCTTCTGGAAATTTGTTAACCTATGATCTTGAATTCTATCCAAGCAGCCCCCAGGCAGCTTTCTCCTCCAAGCTTCTACCTCTTCCACCCAAGACTGCTAGACTCAGCACTTATAGTCCCTTGTGTCCAGAAAAGAAAGAAAGAAAAAGACTAAGAAAAGACATATTATAGATACAGGGTGACACGTATTATCCAGCAAAATGCCCAGCTTCCTTTCCCTAGCCAGTTGAGATTATTTTTTCCTTTCCTATCAGGTATTTTGCATCACTGTATTTGCAGATTAATTGTCTACTTGTAAATGCAATGCTTTTCTTCCTAATAACCCTATTAGGCTTCTAAAAATTGTTCAAATGTTTAAAGGGACTATGATTTTTTCCTCCTAAATCAATCTATCTATTTATCTCTATCTATCTATCATCTATCTATCTATCTATCTATCTATCTATCTATCTGTCTGTCTTTTTTGAGACAGAGTCTCACCCTGTTGCCCAGGCTATAGTGCAGTGGTGCAATCTGAGTTCACTGTAACCTCTGCCTCCCAGGTTCAAGTGATGCCCATGCCTCAGCCTTCAGAGTAGTTAGGGTTACAGGTATGCACTACCACATCTAGCTAATTTTTTGTATTTTTGGTGGAGACAGGATTTCACTATGTTGGCAAGACTGGTCTTGAACTTCTGGCCTCAAATGATCCACCTGCCTTGGCCTCCGAAAGTGCTAGGATTACAGGCATGAACCACCTTGCCCAGCCCCTAAATATTTTAAAGTACTTACACGGAAAAAAGTTATTTCATCCATCTAATGGGAACCTTCACGTGTTGTGGGATGTAGCAGCAATAGTGAACCAATCACATTTATGGTGAATCTACTGGGCAGTTCTCCACGATGTGTCTGGCAGATGACACATTCAATGGTTATCTGAACATGGCTGTGTACTTAGCTGGTATAAACTAGCAGGGCAACCAGTCCTTTACTTGTGGAATCCATGAAGTGCTGCAGTCTTGGAGCTGACGCTCTTCCTACATGAAGTCTAAACTAATGAGTAGTGAATAGCAAGGTCACCATGGGTCTGGTTAGCTGTTTTTATGCAAGTGTAAATTTAAAAATATACAGCATATTTTTCAGATCACGTTACTCACAAAAAATGGCAACATTCGTACGGTGCACTGAGGTCACCTGGAGGTAATTTTTATCCCCTAATAAGCCTGTTGTCAATGAAGATAACCAGCCATGGGCCTCTGGCCACCCAGCCCCAGCTTGGTCACATGGCAATGACCTATCAGTACCTCAGAGCACACCAATGGAAAGTGTTTGCTCTCCACAAAACAAATGCCACCAAGTGCCACCTAAGGACAATTTCTTACACTCTGCCACTAAAATGGGAGAGTTCCCTTATTCCTTTTGTAGGATGTTGTGACCGGGGTGTGGATCACCCTTTGGGTTGCACCCTGCCTGCCCCACTGCTCAAACCCCTAGGGGGAGCATGCAGACAGGCAAGTGCAGAGGCCATGGGGGTTGCTGTTGGTCTTCGTCCCCACAGCAGTGTCTAGAAGTGGGTGTCTATGACTCCTGAGGCCCCAGTGAACATGTGTTACAGTATGTTTTTTCAGCTTTGTTGTCTACAGACAGCTTGTGTTAATCAGCCCAGTGAACCCTCTGCCTTATATTGCAAGGGCAGGAGCTGGTGTGATAGCCTGAGTTCTTGCCCAGTGTACTGGAAGAATTGGATCACATGTGGGGTGGAAGGATGAGTGCAAAGTTTTATTGAGTGGTAGAAGTGGCTCTCAGCAAGATGGGATGGGGAGCCAGAAGAGGGATAGAGTGGGAATGTAGTTTTCCCCTGGAGTCAGGCCACTCAGTGGCAGGACTTTGACTGCTTCTGGTTGAATTCCCCTTGCCATCCAGATGTCCTTCCTCTTCTCTTTTTCTCTGCCATGCAACTCCACTGCTCTCTGCCATTCTGTTCCTCTGCTCCTCTCGATGTTTAGCTGATCACATCTGTGACTGCCAAGGTCTCAGGTTTATACAGGCACAGGATTGGGGGGCGTAGGGAGCCAAAACAGAAATGCCCACCCTCACTTAGGG
This sequence comes from Cheracebus regulus, assembly GCA_963574635.1. Classification (NCBI taxonomy): domain Eukaryota; kingdom Metazoa; phylum Chordata; class Mammalia; order Primates; family Pitheciidae; genus Cheracebus; species Cheracebus regulus. The sequence continues at coordinate 60,199 of CAUYQU010002052.1, read as the reverse complement.
CCATGAGTCTTCAGGCTTGAGGGTGGGGCCTTTGCCAGGGAACTTTCCTCTTCAACCCAGTATTTCCCTGTGTCCTGTCTATCACCACTACTTATCATACCCAGTGCTTTCTCTTTTTGCCACCTTCCTATACCATGAAATTTCTCTGCCTGTCTTCCTTCTTCCTCTCCCCATGACCACTTATGTCTGGTATGGGAGCTGTTAGAGTAGTGAAGTTGTTCCTGCCTTTAAAGGCTGGATCACACATGCAGGAGAGAAAGAGGCATGTGCTTGGAGGGTGGACAGTGCTTATTGTTCCTGTCCAGGAGAAGGACATGTTCTTAATAGGAAGCCCTGCAGGAAAAACCTCCTCTGAGGTTACGCACAAGTCAGAGCCCATTGCAGTCATCACTCCTGTGACATTTTTTTTTTTTTCTTTTTTGAGATGGAGTCTCACTTTTTTGTCCAGGCTGGCATTCAGTGACATGATCTTGGCTCACTGCAACCTCCTCCTCCCGGGTTCAAGTGATTCTTTCCCTCAGCCTCCTGAGTGGCTGGGACTGCAGGCGTGCGCCACCGTGCCCAGCTAATTTTTGTATTTTTAGTAGAGACAAGGTTTCACCATGTTGGCCAGGATGGTCTCGATCTCTTGACCATAAGATCTGCCCACCTTGGCCTCCGAAAGTGCTGGAATTACAGGCATGAGCCACCGCTCCCAGCCTCGCCTGACATTTTTTTGGAAATGAGGTTTCTCAGTCCCATCATGCCAGGTCAGTGGATACTCCCAGGAAAAACATTGTATAAAACTGAGAGCAATCTTGGAATTTCCTCCATTGCATGTTAGAAGTACATACTATCTGGCTGCATAGTCTGAAAATTCTGCCACCCACCTGCAGAAACAAAAATTCTAAAAGAAGGCCCTTATCTTTTTTTAACTTCAAAGAACTAGATTTCCAATATTCTTAAAATGTTGGAGTATTTCTGTTACATTTGTATATATTTCACAATAAAATAGCATTTGGCATTTCTCAAATTTGAAAATTATATTCACTTATTTCAAAGAAAATACAATTCTCAAGAATCTCAGAGAATACTGGATCTTGGTTTAATAAATGCTGACTTTAGAAACTAGTCTACTTCACAAAAACATCTCTTTGTTGCAAATTGCCATTGCACTAAGAATGTAATATTTTTACTTTATATTAGGAAAAATTTCAAATATATACAAAAGTATATAGATACAAGTGATGTAAGTAGCCCATATACATACCATCACCCTGTTTCAACAATGATCATTAATGGCCAATCTTGTTCCTACCCTTCACATGTACTTCAACTGTATTAATATAAGGCAAATCCTAGACGTCGTATCATTTTGTTTAAACATTTCAACATGAATCTCTAAAAGACAAAGACTATTTTTTCACAAGATAAATCACAATTCCATTATCTCGTTTAATTTTTCACCATAATTAAATATCTAGTCTGTGTTACAATTTCCCAGAATGTCTCACAAATGTTTTTGTTATGATTGGTTTGTTCAAATCAGGATTCAACTTTTTATCTGTATAATAAGTAAATAAGCATGTGTTTAATATTATTGTCAGAATAAAAACACAAGCTTTTTTAAAAAAAATTAACTTGGGGATTATTTCCTAACCTCTAGGCCCGCAAAATCGGTGGATCAAAGTGTGTGCAACATTTGTGCAAAAGTTAAATGAGGGCTTAGGAATCAAATCAGATCTGGGTTTGAATCCTGAGTCCTGACTGCTGTTTACCAAGTAGGTGGCTTTGAGCAATCACAAATGACCATCTTGTTTTGTAAATAAAGTTACAACCAGCCTGTACCCTCATGCAGGGTCACCAGATAAAACACAGGAGGCTCAGTTACATGTGAATTTTAGAAAAGCAACAAATTTTCATAAGTATATCCCAAGCAAAAATCCCAGTGAGCCTCCGGTGTTTTTATTTGCTAAATCTGGCAGTCCTACCTTCATGGTTATTGTGTGGATTTCCCGGGGTGACACATGTAAAGTGTTTAACACAAAGCCTGACACATCTTCACTGCATGATTGACGTCAGCTGTTCAGCAGTCCAACTTTGGGGAGAAATGGGAGGGAGGGGGGTCCCTCCTTGGGCTCCCATCTGCTCTCTGCTTTGTTTGGGTACTGTTCCCCAGGTGGGAGACAACGATCTTCTCGTAGCTAGAAGTTTGAGTTACAGCCAGTAATTATCTCCTGCAGGATTCCAAGTCTAGCTAAAGCATTGTAGTTTGCTTTAGCAGCCTGCAATGTTCCTGATAACAAAGATATTTCTGACTTCTACTTAAAAATTGAGAGCTCTGGCAGCTCTGGGGCTACACTCCCACCTGGCACCAATCAGGGGAGCCGTGTAGCAGCTGCTCTCTTTGGTTGGGCATGTGCTCACCAGTTTGCCATCTGGTCCATTCACTTTGTCAGATCACTTCCCTGGACCCTGTGGGTATTTGAGTTTGTTACCGCTGTGCTTCCTTCCCAGCCCTCTCCCTCTGCTGAATCTTTGGCTCCAGAAAATGCTGAGCCTGAAGAGAGGGTAGGGGTTGGAGAGAGAGGTTTGCTAAGAGAAAAGGAGAAAAAAAGTGATCCAAAGACAACATCTTTAATGACCGAATTCAAGAAACTGTGAATTGCACTGCCCATGACACAGAAAAAAAAGAGAGGGGTTTAGTACAAATAATAATTGAAACAGACAAACAAAAGAAGAGAAGGGCAGTGTGATTATGACTCTGGCTGGGACTTAAGGGGCTCAGGAAGAAAACAAAAACAGATGAAAAAAGATGAGTAACTGAAAACTGCAAGGGATGAGGAAAAGATCAGCTAGTAGGAAGAAAAGAGAGAAAAGAAATGACAGGCTCATAGTGACCATTAGAAACAAACTTTTTCCTGGGTGGAGTACAGTCTCTGCAAAGTATAATCCCAGCCTTTCTTGGAGTTTCTGAGCAATTCTGATTGAAATAATCACTGACTGCAGCTGCAGGTGACATCCATCTCACTGATGGTCAGTGTATGCTAGAATCTAGTTTGGGATCTGAAGGATACCAAATGGGATTTAAGGCCATTGCACCTCATGTGTCTTTTCCACTGGTGAGCCCAGCAGCTGTTGACAGAGAGTGTCTTTGAGGCATGGAGTCACAACAACTGCTTCAAATAGAGCTCCATGTGGTTCCCAGCCTTTCCACTCACTGAAAGCAGCTCCTGAAAGATCCTCTTTCTCCCAAATGGGCATGTAACTATTGGAAAGAAAATCTGCAAAAGGGAATTTTGTCACATAAGAGCTGCTTTGAGAAAAAAGAAATAAGAGTCTTTGCATTCTGAGGGAGAATAAACAACTCCATATAGAGGAGATATACTGTGTTCAGCAAGAGCCCTTCTGAAGCACATGGTTCCCTGGGCTTCAGTCACCTAGGTGAAGGACCATCCCTCTCTAGTGGGGAGGCAACGTCCTCATCCATAGGCAGCTGGTTTCAGCAAGACAAGAAGCACAGAGGTTTAAAAAGACAAAGATGGGGGGAATGATGGAACTTATTGTACAGGAAGTCAGACTATCTCTGTTTATGCAATTGTCATTACATGCCTTTCTGTAAATGTGACAGATTTTTCCACTTGGATCTTGCATATTTCTTATTAGGATTTTCCTGAGCATCTTCTTTTTTGTTTCTATTGAGAATAGAAGCTCTTTATTGAAATTCTCACAATTATTTTCTGTGAATATCCTGCTATCTACATTTGTATATAAATCTTGAATGTATATTTTGATAAACTTTCTTATCAGTTGCAGGAGTCAACTTGTGAATGTTTATTTAGGATGTTTGTACCTTTTTCTTATGTGTGATTTGTAAGTCATTTTCTCATGCCCTCTTTGTCTAGTTTTGCCATCAGGGTTATGCCAAACTCATTAAATGAATTGGAAGGAATCTCCTATTTTAGCTCTGGGATAGTTTGACCAGTATTGGAGGTGTCTCTTCTTAATAGATTGGTAAAATGTACTTGTCCAAATTTCAAACTGAGTGGCATTTATTAGGAATATATCTTTGATCACTGTCTTTCAGGTTTCCTGTGCAGTGTGTGTGTGTGTGTGTGTGTGTGTGTGTGTGTGTGTGTGGTATTTCATATGTCAGATCTTCTTCTTAAGCCAAATTTTGATTAATCTTTTATCTACAGGAAAATCATCTCTCTCATTTATATTTTCTATATTGTTTAAGGCAAAGTCACAAAAAGTATTCTTTATTGTTTTAAAAATCTGTATCTCGAGTCCTGTTCTTTCTCAATTCTAATTTTTCCCGTGTATGTGTTTTCATCTTGTTGTTGATGACTTGCCAAAGATTTGCCTCTTATATTTGGCTTTTGTAAAGTACCAAGCATTTGTTTTGTTCATCCATCCTTCTACTTTTTTTCATAACATTTTGCTTAATTAGTTGATTTTTTTTCTTACTCCTTAGGTTTGACTTTGTTATCTTCTTAACTCTTTTAGTACCAGCTTATTTATTTTCAACCGTTCCTATTGAATTAGACTTATTTTACTTACCCACTCCTATTTAGTATTTATATTTTAAGTGGAGCACACCCAATCCTCCTTCAAAACGGTTACATTGAAGTTAGTACTGGGACTCTTGCTTCTTACCAAAGACGCTCTTTTTCTTTTAGGGTTGCTAAACTGATAGCGGATAGGCCAGGCACTGCAGGTGATTACTATTTTGCCACCACAGAAAAAGCCTACCTAAGAACAAAGGCAGCACAGAGGAAATAAGAATTGATGATATTTTTTGAGCACCTGATCTAATCATGTTCGAACTCTACCCTGGACTCTAGATATGTTAGCCAAGTTTTTCCATTTGCTTAAGCCAGTTTGGGTTGGGTTTCAAACTCTTGTAACTAAGAAGTTCTGCCTTGTTTTTGTTTCTGTCTCTATAATATTAATTTTATTGCATTATTAGTGAATGTGGCCTAATTTTTGCTTGATTGGGAATTTCAGAATTTGTTGAGATTTTCTTCCTGTTAATACATGAACAGGTTTAGAAATGTTTTATGTATGTTTAACAAATATTCCAGCACTTTGGAAGGCTGAGGCAGGAGGATCACTTGAGGCCAGGAGTTCAAGATCAGTCTGGGCAACATTGCAGAAAAATTAAAAATTAGCCAGGTGTCCCAGCTACTTGAGGGGCTGAGGTGGGAGGATCTCCTGAGCCCAGGAGGTCAAGGCTGCAGTGACTCATGATTGCACCACTGCACTCTAGTCTGGGTGCCAGAGTGAGACCCTGTCTCAAAAAGAAGCATCTATTTCTTATGTCTACACATAAGAAATTTTGGTTTCTGTGTAAATATTACTTTGTAACCAGTAAGATATACATATAGATTAAGTTTATTAATTATATCATTCAGAGCCTATGTATCTGTATATCCATTTTCATGGAAAATACTTTAAAATCTTTCTTTAGGATTGTGAATTTGTTTTTCTTTGTATTTGTGCCAATTCTTGCTTTGTGTAGCTCAGGCAATTTGTTGGTTATCTTAGGGTTCATGTTATAATTTCCTAGATAATTGCAACTCTTCACAGTATGAAATATACTCACTTTGTTTCTTTCATTGCTTCTTCTTTTGCCTTGCATTCTATTTTGTCTGATATTGTATTGTCACACTTGAGGTTTTTCATTACCGTCTGTTTTGCAAACCTTTTTCAACCTTTCTGTATCATAATTGCATCTCTTGCAAGTAGCATATAGTTGCATTGGCTTGTTTTTGTTTTTTATCCAGTCTGAGAATGTTTCGCAGGTGAATGTAATTTATTTATTTTATTGTAATTGCTGATATATTTACTTTCTGAAAGTAGAAATAAAATTGAACCAATTAGTGATATAGTTCCATGCAGGGAAATATTCTTCTAAAATTGTTTCCCTAAAGTTCTGTTCTTAAGATTTTCTTTCTTCTCTTCTATTATCTTCCTTAAGGTAGATGTTACAATTATTGGAGATGTTCTCTAAGAACTCCCTTTCCCATTTTCCATCTTTCTGTCCTTTGGAACTGTCTTCCCAGAGAACTTTTTAGCTCCTTTCCTCTAGTACATTGCTTTTAAAGATTTATTTGTTTGCTATTGATCAAGCTATTGAAATCGTTATTTCAATAATTATAACTTTTATCTTCAAGTCCTCTATTAGTCATACAACCTGCTTTTGCTTCAGGAATGTGTGATCTCCTATTCCCTCTGAAGATATTATTCATAATAACATCTCTTTTCACCTTCCCATCGCTTTCTTCTGTTAGCTCTGTTATCTTTTATTTCAGTTCTCCTGTTTATAAGTTATAGTGTTCCTCTTACGTTGTTTATTTACCTAAAATGTTACGTAATTTTCGTTGTGGTCCACATTTGCATTTGAGATTCTCTCCTGCCTGTTTGTAAATGCTACATCTTGCCCACCTCGCTTGTCCCCCTGATGTAAGGAAGAGGGAGGGTGTGCTGTCAGGATGTGTGCTAATCAATGACTGGTATTCTGGGTCTGGGTCTCCTATGCTCACCCTGGCTGTGAGCTGCTTCTGGGTCCAAAGTGCCCATGTCCACTCCTGAAGGGAAGTGAAGGGAAGCATTCTGCCAGTCATTTCGTGGCATCCCAGCCTTCCATGCGGTTGTTCTTTGTACCACCTGGAAGCTAAAAACACCTTTAGCTGTCCTAGAGGTGTTCCTGGAACTAGCTACACCCACCATGGACAGTAGGCTCCTTCTCTATTTGGGCTTCATTTCTTCTATTTTATGAATATCCAATTTTTAAACGTGCTGGATTAAAATAGTTCACAGCCTCCTGATACACTGCAGAATCATTTAATAGAATTGACTCTTTTCTTGACCCATGTTTCAGAAAGACTCACATTTGTATTACATACTTTAAAATATTTACACTTTGAATTTGCTGTCCCTTTAAAAGACAAGGAAACATTTTCCAATTTAAAGTGAGATGTTTCTTGGAATTATGTTGCACATTTCACTGTGTTCCACTGGGTTTATAATTAATAGTCAAAGCAGCACCTGCTCTAAATCTTAATTGCTTTCTTCCCCATGAAAACCGATGCTGCAAGTGTTGGTGAATTGATTTGTACTACATAAGAATGGCTGCAAACTCAGTTTTGGCATGCACAATTCGGAAAACTGAACCCAACATTGAATTTTTCCCAAGGAAAAAACTTAGTTATATTTGTTTCATATATTCAAGTCAAGTACCTGCAAATGGCTGTGATGGCAACAGTACTATTATTACCATTTTGTGTAACCCATGAATCAGGTGGAAAGGTCTATGTTCAGACATCCAAAGACCCAAAAAGTGTTATCATTTATCTGATAACAATAGAAACATTCTAGAATCCAATAACTTCTTTTAGCATAAACTGTCTGCAATGGACTGAATGTGTCTCTCCCAGATTTATATGTTGAAATCCTAATCCTCAATGTGATGGCATTGGGACTTGGGGCCTTTGGGAGGTAATTAGGTCATTACTTTATAATAACCTGATGTAAGTGACCACAGCGAGCTCTCTCACACTCTTTTACACCATGTGAGGATTTGAGGAGAAGTGAGTGGTCTGCAACCTGGAAGAGAGCTCTCACCAGAATTTGACCTCGCTGGCACTCTGGTTGTGGACTTCCAGGCTTCAGAACTGTAAGGAATAAATTTCTGCTGGGCATGATGACTCAACACCTGTGATCCCAGCACTTTGGGAGGCTGAGGTGGGAGGATTGCTTGAGGCCAAAAGTTCGAGACCAGCCTGAGCAACATGGTGAAACCCCATGTCTACAAAAAAATACAAAAATTATACAGACGTGATGGTGTGCACCCGTAGTCTCACCTACTTGGGAGGCTGAGGTGGGAGAATTGCTTGAGCCTGGAAGGTGGAGGTTGCAATTAGCCGAGATCATACCACTGCTCTCCAGCCTGGGGTGACAGAGTAAGAACCTGTCTAAAAAAAAAAAAAAAAAAAAAGAAAAGAAAAAAGAAAAAGAAAAGAAAAGAAAGAAAAAATAAAGAAAAGAAAATAGAAAAAAAAAATTCTGTTGTGTATAAGCTACCTAGTCTATGGTATTGTATTATAGCCATCCAATCTGATGAAGACCCCGCCCCAATTCCCTTTGCATTCAGACTCCTCATCACTTTCATTTCAGTTCATCCCTCTGTGTAAGGGGGTTCTGGGATCCGAGTCCACCTGTGCTAGTCATGGATGTGCCTGTGGGTCCATCACTCAACTTTCCTTGAACCTCAGCTTGCTCATCCTACAGAAGGGTACAGAGTCAGGCCTGGCAAATACACAGCCTGCAGCTATAGCTGAGTTGGCACCAGCCTTAAGACTCTGTGAATAAAATTTAATTCAGAAAAGATTTGTGGAAATGCCGCTTTTGTCAATGAAACTGCATTTAAAAAATAACTTCTATTATTTTTCCTTTTTAAAAAGTCACATGTATTTGTTTCAGAAAAAAAAAAAAACAAACAAAAGAGAAGCGAAGGAAGTAAATTTCCTGCACTGCTTTGGTTATAGCCTTCAATACTTAATCACCTGCATTTTCAGTGTCCTAGGGGGATGCAGACCTTAAAAGAAGCATAACATGAATTCTTTTGTAATATGAATGATCGATTTGTTAGCTCAATTTTTCATGTAATAAATTTACTCTTAAAAGGATTCAGTGGTATTTCTTGTAATATACTCATCCTCTCATTCAGACAACCTTTCAAGGCTCCTTCTGCTGGGAGGCCATTTCTTATCCCTACTTCTTTCTATGTCACCTCTTGAGCCAAGACTCTTTTGTGTATAACTGCAGGTATTTTTGTTTCAATTTCACAGTGTGGGGCAAGAGGCCCACTTGTCTTTTGATTGGCTCACCATCCATGCATTTAAGGGCCCTAGGTTGCAGAAACTCTTGTGACTCAGTGCAGACAATGAGATACCAGTCAAATACCTAAGTGAGCTTTATTGCTGTTGCATTATAAATCTATAAGCATTTTTAAAACATGGTTTACTTTGCGGGGTGAATTTATCACTTTTTTCCCAGTCCCTTGGGTGGAGAAGTGGGTCGGGGGCTAGGACAGGGAACTGATAATTGCTCCAGAGGGGCTGAGGGAGAGAGCTGCCAGCCTCACTCTGACCATGTTTTTCATTAAATGCTTAAGTGGAGTGATCAGATTCAAGCGTAGACCAAAGAGGCACTGGAAGACTTGAAAGGCATAGGTCATGTCACATCTCAGGTCTTATCACGGCTGTTGTTCTGACATTCCCTATCTGAATGTAGAACAAGGAGGCTGATCATTGGTCTGCCCTAAAGGAACGCTCATCATGAAAGTAAGCCAAGCTGATTAACTCAGTCACGGTCTTTTGGATTCCCAGTTCAGCTTCTCGTGTTCATGAGACACGTGGAGTCGTTAACAGTAGCTGTTGAAATTACCTGTCACATTTACAGTTTGCCAGAGCCTTTTCTTCTGAGGTTTCTAACGCAATGACAGGGATTTCCCAGTAGTCTAGTTCTTTATTTCTCTGAGCAAGATGTGAGTTTTTAAAATTTCTGTTTTTCCAAAAGAACATTTATTTGATTCTCCAAAAATATCTCCTTTTGTATAAAAAGATAGTTTTTCGTGGCATTGTCTTCTTATTATCATAAGAACAGCATGTCAAAGCATATTGATGAAAGCAACCAAGTGAGTAGTGCTCAAACAAAAATCACTCTCACAAGTTTTTTAATATATTCACCGTATAAATGTAGATCTCAAATATATATATATATATTATATGATGCTTTTAAGTCTGGACAAAGATAAATTTTGGAAGCTGTTTTAATTGCTTGGTGTATATTTATAAAACATATCCTGAAGAAAATAAATGATCAGTATTTGTAATTCCTAACTGTAGTTTAGACATTAGCTTTATAGCATTAATTATCAATATACTATTGGAAATAATGATAAAATGCTGGAAGCTCTGTAGTCATTTGAATTTATCTATAGTGAGTTTGTAAGGGCTTAGTCAATTATTATTATTATTTTGAGACAGTCTAGTTCTATTGCCCAGGATGGAGTGCAGTGGCGTGATCTCGGCTTACTGCAACCTCTGCCTCCTGGGTTCAAGTGAGTCTCATGCCTTAGCCCCCCAAGTAGCTGGGACTACAGGCACACATCACTATGCCCAGTTAATTTTTTATAGTTTTTGGTAGAGATGAGGTTTCACCATGTTGGCCAGGCTGGTCTTGAACTCTTGGGCTCAAGTAATCGGCCCACCTTGGCCTCCCAAAGTGCTGAGATTAAGATGTAAGCCACCACTCCTGGCCATCAATTATTTATTAAGAGATTTCTATGCATTCTATGAGCAAAATAAGACATCATTTCCAGGTCATAGAGAAATGATGCTTCCGTAGAGGGACAGCATCTTTTGCAGAAAGAGGGCAATGAACTGCCATTGGTGCTGGTAATGGGTAGATATTCAGGCCAAATACAGCTGGGTCACTAGGTGAAGGATCATTAGCTCATCTGGAGGTAAAAGAGGGAGCTTAATTCTCATGCAGTGACCCTGGGTGAATCTTCCATTTGGTCTCACATGGTGACATTCTGACCCACAACATAAAAACAGCACATAAATGCAACCTATTTAATGTTGACTCTAGGAGTGGGATAAGCGCAGTTAGTGTGTTCCAGCTACTACCCTGACTTTCTCCACATGACTGCATCTCTTCCTAAAAATTGCCCAGCTGTAGCCAACTCCAAGTCACTTATTTTATACCAAGAGGCACAGAGAGAGTTCTCCAGGCTCCTAACAGAGATAGGCTCTGGCCAGGAATTGCAGCTCACGCTGTGATCTCAGCTATTTGAGAGCTTGAGGCAGGAGAATCGCTTGAACCTGGGAAGCGGAGCTTGCAGTGACCCGAGGTGACACCACTGCACTTCAGCCTGGGTGACAGAGCAAGACTCTATCTCAAAAAAAAAGAAAAGAAAAGAAAAGAAAAAAAACCTCAGAAATAGGCTCTGCTTAATTATTGTTCTTGTATTTGAATTAAAGAAACTATCTGTTTCTGGTTAGAAATTGTTGGTAATTTTCCTTCCTTGGGTGGGTTAAAAAAATAGTGGCCATGATTTCTATTAGCCTATTTGGCTTTCTCAGCTATTTGTGTTTTTCTCAGCAGCTTGTCGTTAAAAGTGTTAAAGTCATGGTTCTCAATCAGAAGTGATTTTGTTTCCCAGAGGACACTTGGCAATGTTGGGAGACGTTTTTGGTTGTCACAGCAGGGAGGCGGAGTGCTGCTAAGATGTGGAAGAGGCCAGGGGTAGTTAATAAGCACTTTATAATACACAGTACAGAGTCCCCAACAGAGTTTTCCAATCCACCTTATCAATGGTGCCAAGATGGAGAAACCCTGTGTTAGAGAATAGCATGATCTTTTCAAAGCATGAGGCTGGGGGAGATGTGAAGATGGTGGTCTTAGTGAAAGGGATCAATATTTTTTCCACAGGTCGGTCTCTTGATTGTGAAAACTTAAAGGCCACTGCTGACTCTTGCAAAACCTATGGCAAGAGTCAGCAGTGGCTTGCTGACCTGCCTGAAATGAACGTCACTGGAAGCAATGGAGGCAATTCCTTCCACCTTCCAACCTGCCCACCATCCATCCACACACACACCTTCCCGTCTCTTCCAACCCAGTGTCTCTGCTGCTCTTCAGTTTCCATACTTTTTCCATTCTGAGTTGCATATCCTTTCTTTTCTTTTTTTTTAATTTTTTTTTTTTTTTGTAAAATGGAGTCTTGTTCTGTTGTCCAGGCTACAGCGCAATGGCACGATCTTGACTCACTGCAACCTCCACCTCCTGAGTTCAAGCAATTCTCCCTGCCTCAGCCTCCCAGGTAGCCAGGATTACAGGTGCCCACCACCATGTCCATACCCAGCTAATTTTTGTATTTTATTTTTTAGTAGAGATGGGGTTTTGCTACATTGGCTAGGCTGGTCTCAAACTCCTGACCTCAGGTGATCTGTCCACCTCAGCCTCCCAAAGTTCTGGGGTTAAAGGTGTGAGCCACCGCACCCAGCCACATATCCTTTCTTAAACACTGTTTTATATCACCATGAAATACCAGCCACAAGAAACACAACCCTGGAGCCTGCAACCTAATTCATACAGCTGAATACTTCTTTAAATTAAAGAATGTTGATGGCAGGAGCTGATAACAACTGTGCACTTTTTTTTTCTGGCACTCGCAAAGAGACATGTATTTCAAAAAGCTGCCTCTTCTTTCCAATAACCATTAGAGGGAAAGTAAAGCAATTTACCCTTTGAAGTCTTTTCATTAACAAAGGGTGGGGGGAAGAGTGGTGGAGAGAAAGAATGAAAAAAGGAACTTTCCTCCAAGGAAATATTCTAGACAGATGACTTGATTTAGGGCTCTTAATGCACTCAGCTTTTTAACAGTCTGAATAACTCAGCAAGCCTGAAACAAAGAAGGTTCTTAAAAAGCAACCCATGGCTGGGACTGTGGGTAATGAAATTTGCTTTGAACAATATGATCACTGTATGTGCATGTTTCAAATGGTCACCAGAACATACATACACAAATCTTTGTTCTACTGATACTATTCTAATCTTAGAACCAGATTAGACCTCGTGCTCTTCCCACTGTGGAATTTTGCTTCCCATGGAAATAGCTGCTCCTTCCTTAACCCTGGGAGTTGGTAGGAGACAGTATTTCAAGCAGTGAGAGATGTTCTAAGGCAGAGGTGGCAAAGATGCAGGATGTGAATGGCAAAGCTGCTGGTCCCCACTCCCTCTTCCTTTCCCAGGGACAACACTGTAAAATAGTGCCTCTTTCTGGTCGAGCTCAAACAATGTTTCAGAATCCTCAAATGGCATTCCTTTCTGTTGTAAGACAACCGAAGAAGTCTCATGATAGACTAGAAGATCTGGCCAGGAGTGTTTAGTGTCTCTTTTCATCCATACCACACAGCCCAAACTTGCTGTTTGTGAAATGTAACCAAGCAAATGCATGACTTTAGCTGGAGCAGAAGTATCTGTGAGTCCTGAATCATCAGGTGAATACTCAGTTTTCATAACTGTAGTGGATTGATCACAAAATGCTCCAGTCACCCCCTATATCCATACTCTTTGCCATGTGATGCTACAGCTACTCCCATCAAGACATGTGACCATTTTGTGCCTTGCATTTGATCTGATCTAGTGACTTGCTTTGGCCAAAGAATAAAGTGAAAGTGACAATGTGAAAGTTTCCTGGGCCTCGGAGGGCCTTGTGCTTTTCCACTCTGTCTCTGCTCCTCTGTCCTCCTACTGACGCTGTGTCTACATGCCCTGCTAGCCTGCTGGACGATGGGGCAGTGGAGCACAGCCAAGTCCCCAGAAAGGGAGCTGAATCAAGGGAGTGCAATTAAGATCACCAAAACCACCCAGACTGGCACCACCAACCACAGATGCATAAGTGAGCCCTGCTGAGCCCAGTTCAGATCAACACACCCAGAGCAGTCAGAAAAAAATCTATGTTTATTACATTATACATCTGAGGTGAGTAGTGATTTGTGAAACAGTAACAGCTAACATATAATAACAAATCCCTGCTCAATTTGCCCCTCTTCTATGAATTATTCTTTGTTTTGAGACTGAGTCTTGCTCTATCGCCCAAACTGGAGTACAGTAGCGCGATCTCGGCTCACTGCAATTTCCACCTGGGTTCAAGCAATTCTTGTGCCTCAGCCCCCTGAGTAGCTGGGATTACAGGCATGTGCCACCATGCCTGGCTAATTTTTATATTTTTAGTAGAGACAGGGTTTCACCATATTGACCAGGCTGGTCTCAAACTCCTGACCTCAAGTGATCCACCTGCCTTGGCCTTCCAAAGTGCTGGGATTACAGACGTGAACCACCGTGCCTGGCTACAAATTATTCTTAACCACTTCAACCCATATTGACTTCTTGCTTTTCTGCACACCAGAAAGAACTCACTGACTCAGCCAATGGTTCCCAACTTTTCTGCCAGTAACAAAAACTTTGTGTATAACTTTGTGATATACCTTTAACACTTGGGAGTTGAAAAAATAAATCATCGTGATCATCTGAATTCCATAACCATTTCAAATGAATATTTATTTTTATAATCACATCACTGCATGCTCGTGAAAAGAACAGTATGTATATGGATGAGATATTATTTAATCAGTCAAAAAACAATGTTTGGTTCAGCTAGAGATTCAAAGCCTCCTTATTAAACTTGAGTATTCTTTGGGAGTCTTGGACCCCAGTGATGGAAAATGTTGGTCCCTGCTTGTTTTTTGACATTTACTCATGCAGTGTCCGGGAATGTGAGTTAAATGTTCTCCCAGGTATCCCACAACATTGTTCATGTTTCAGAGGAGGGATTCTGTCTTATCCTTCCCTTGCGCTGCTTAGTGTCCCACCCCCTAGCACATAGAACTGCGTTGTGCACACAACAGCATCAGTGCGGATGAGGCTGGTGCCAGCTACCCAGGCCTGTGTTACCTGGAAGGCTGTACCTTCTAGTCATTAGACAAGCAGGCTCTGCAGTCAATGGTCCTGGGTTCAATACCTGGTTCTGCCACTTACTGGCTCTGTGACCTGGAGCAAGTCCCTTACTTAACCCCTCTGCCTCAGTCTACTTATCTGTAAAATGGGCATATTCTTATGTCCTCATTAGCACCCATCATTTGAGGTTCTTGTAAGGATTAAATGAATTAATAGATGTAAAATACTTAGATCATTGCCTGGCACATATTAACATGTTAATTTGTTAACATTAACTTAGGTCATTAGTAATATAATATAAATATTAAATTATTATTAATAATGAAGTCCATAGAAAGAGTACCTGACACAAATGTCGTTAAACATTAGATGTTATTATTAATGTTGGTGTTGTTATTATTACTATGAAACCCTCAAAGTCCCTGAAAAGTGTTGATTTGTTTAAAAAAATATTTTGTCAATATCATCACTAAATCTATAATCCATGATCTAACTCAGCAAACCTCCTAGATATAGTAAATTCGGGGCATAACTTTGGTTACTTTTGGTACCTGGTACTAGATTGCATGAAGGCAGACAGACCATTCAGAGCAAACAGCCAGCTTCCTTTCTATTCAGGAGGGAATATCTGACAGGTCCATGCAAAATGTTTTTCTGTTCAATGTTCTAATCCATAGAGTAGTTCATGCTCGGTTTCTATACTGTGAGCCCCTTCACATTTAGGAGAAAGAGAGGCAAAATCTGGGGAGACCTAAAAAGTAGGTTTCTAATGTACTTATGAAATGATATGGTGTCTGGGCTGATTGCTTCAAAATAGTTATGAGGTTGGGGACAGGAGAGAATGAAGCTGTTAAACCAGATCAGCCATAGATTGATGTCTAGAGATTGGATGATGGATACATGAGATTTCATTTTCTATTCTCTCTACTTTTGTGCATATTTAGCAGTTTCCATGATTAAAAAGTTTTTTTGGAAAATCTGCATGTACCCTATTAAAAGGGCTAAACAAAGAGATTTCATTGTCTCCTAAGATAATGTATTCTATTGTCTCTGAACATTTGCTTTTAGTTAAATGTTCTCTTTTACTTATTCTCACATCTTTTCACAGCCATTTGAGTCTACTTTTCATCTAAGGCTCATTTCTCATGGGCAATGAGAAAAGGGCGCATGACCCCTTGTATTAGTCCGTTTTCACACTGCTATAAAGAAACACCTGAGACTGGGTAATTTATAAAGGACAGAGGTTCAATTGACTCATGGTTCCACATGGCTTGGAAGGCCTCAGGAAACTTATAATCATGGAGGAAGACGAAGGGAAAGCAGACACCTTCTTCACAAGGTGTCAGGACAGAGAGAGAAGCCCAGGGGAAACAGCCATTTATAAAACCATCATATCTTCTGAGAGCTCCCTTACTATCACCAGAACATCATTAGAAAACTGTCCCTGTGATCCAATCACCTTCCACCAGGTCCCTCCCTCAATACCTGGGGATTACAATTCAAGATGAGATTTGGATGGGGACACAGAGCCAAACCATATCACCCCTCATTCATCCACTCTATAAACATTTATTGAGCAACTACTATGGACAGTCAATAAGACAAAGCATGCTTCTCTTCTCTCTCACGGAATTTGTATTTTACAAGGCAAAATAGAGTACACACAAATAAGCAAGAAAAATAACAGATAATGAGAATTTTTATAGAGGTGACCATTTTTATAAAGGTGATCCCTTCAACTGAGGGCTTATCTTAAATTAGATGATCAAGAAAGATCTCCCAGAGGAGGGAACATGTAAGCTGAGATCTAAAATTTGAAAGGAGCCAGCCATCAAAGGTTGGCAGAAAGAACATTCCAGCCAGAAAGGCCAGGCAGTACAAAAGCCTCAAGGCAGAGCAAGCATGGCTATGTTTGAAAACCAGGAAGATGGCGACCATGCCGTGTGTATGCTGGGCAAAGGGACTGTGGCTCAAGATGAAAGTAGGACAAGAGAGAGGCAGAGGTCAGTTCAGACTTTGAAATCCAGGGTAAGACTCTTGACTTTTATCCTAAGTGTGCTGGAAAGGCATCAGGAGCTTTACAGCAGGGATGTGACATGACCTGGCTTCAGATTCCACAAGAACACTGTTGCCGCGAGAGAATGAGGTGGGGCGGGACTTATGGTAGGCAGAGCATGTGGGAGCTCTTACGGCTGGTCTTGGCCAGAGAAGGTGGTATTTTATAGCAGGGCTATAGCAGGGAGGTGATGAGAAGGGGTCCCATCCAGGCTATTTGGGGAGTGGCATTGACAAATCTTGCTGCTGGCCAGGGTGGAAGTAGAGGGATGGGAAGGAGAGGAATAACTTTTGCATTTGGAACTTGAATGACTGGGTAGATGGAGGTGCTGTTTTCAGAAACAGAGAAGACTGGAAGGAGACCAGGCATTTTTGTCATTTGAATGGGTACGGGCAGTGAGAGAGGGAGTCATTTGAATGCTCCAAGTGGTTAATACTAAATAGCTAAACACAGTTGTCATGAACTCTGGATAGCAGCGTCTTTCATTGGCCTGATATGTAGATGTGTAAAATAAACAGTCACCTTTGCAACTTTTTTGAACATAAGTAAGACTAAAATTGCTTCTTAAATAAGTTCATAGGATCAAATATATGATAGGTTTTTCTTTTACAGCCTAACGTGCAATGGGGCACTTAAAGAATGCCTTTTGATGGGAGCAATGATAATTCATGGGGGAAAGCTGACATTTATCTTATAAATCACATCAGCATGATTGTATGTATAATTACCGGTTTATTATCTGTCTCTATCACTAGAATGTAAACTCCACAGAGGGAGAGCCTTGTCTAAAAGGTGGAGAGATGAAGACAGACAAGTTAGGGACTCAGGATCTAAGGGAAAAAAAGGTGGTGAGTTTCTTTTAGTATCATAGACCTGAGACTAATAGCTGAAGAAGTCACCAACCCAGAAATGCAAGCAGGTGCGGACAAAAAAAAATTCCCCCCAAAACCTGCTATCTCTAGCCAAAGGAGCAAGAAAGAAGAAGCCTAGCAAGACAGCAAACTTGTAGACAATAACCACTGTACTCTAGCCAAACATGCAGAAAAACTACAGCTTCATTCCACTTATGTTATTAAGGACTAAATACTGGTGCTCCTCCCAAAAATGAATATGTTGAAATTCTAATATTGTGATGGCATTTGTTGGTAGTGCTTTTGGGAAGTAATTAGGATTATGTAAGGTCATAGGGTGGAGTCTTTATCAATAGGGTCAGTGCCCTTGTAAGAGCTTGCTGGCTTCTCTCCACCATGTGAGGATGCAGCAGGTAATAGGCTATCTGCAATCGGAATAGTCCTCATTGGAACCTGGTGATGCTGGCACCGTGATCTCAGGCTTCCAACCTCCAGAACTGTGCGAAATAATTTCTATCGTTTATAAGCCACCCAGTCTATGGTAATGCATTATAGCCGCCTGAACTGACTAAGGCACACGCCCATACATTCAAGTGGAGAGCCAGACTTCCACCCACATGAGGCTGTCTCAAGGTACTCCAACACCTCTCATTCAGGGAGTGTCAGAGAAAGTCGAACAGAGAGAGCCCGTCATAAGGCCACCTCATGGCATCCACGGAGACCGTTGGGAGAGTCTTGCCTTTCTCCTCCACCAACAATAACAAAGCACCTATCCTCCTACCATCTGGGGTGGCATCAGAGTATTTCCAGTAGAGACTCAGGACTTGCAAGATTTACCGTCAACAATGAGGTCACCCCTACCTCAGTATCAGTGGAGACCACAAGCACAGCCGGAAATTCTGCTTCCCACCAACAGTAACAAGGATCATCCCCACCCCCAAACTTGGGTGTCAGTGAAGGATTGGTGGAGAACCTGGATTTCTTCCTCTTCTTGGCAGTAAGAGACTCCTATTTTCCTACTGAAGTAGTGTTGAAAAACAAAACAAAAAAACAGCTCAAACAGAAGTTTTAAATAAGATCCAGAGGTTCACGACATAGTTGAAAAAATGTCCAGGTTTCAAAAGAAAAACACTCATCATAACAATAACCAGGAAGAATTGTAAATGAATTAAAAAGTAGAATCAAACTAATCATGTTGGCTCATGTCTGTAATCCCAGCACTTTGGGAGGCCTGGGCAGGAGGAGAGCTTGAGCCTAGGAGTTCAAGACCAGCCTGGGCAACATAGCAAGACCCCATCTCTACAACAAACAAAAATGGAATCAATAGATGTCAACACTGAGACAACAGAAATGTTGAAATTATCTGACAAGGGTTTTAGAGCAGCCATTACAAAAATACTTCAAGAAGACACTTGAAACAAATTAAAAAATAGGAGGCCTCAGCAAAGAAATAAAAAATACAAAGAAAAATCAAATCAAAATTTTAAAACTAAGAAATACAATAACTGAAATAAAATTCTCCACGATGGGCTTAATAGCAGAATAGAGGGGATGGAAGAATAAAGCAGTGAGTGGAGGAACAGTAGATAGACGTAATCTAAACAAGAGAGAAAATAAATGAGAATTCAATTAACCACATTTCAGGAACCTGTGTTCTTTGACAAAACAGCAACATTCAGGTCATTGGTATTCCAAGACAAGAAGAAAGAGGGTGGGGCTGAAAATGTACTTAAAGAAGTAATGGCAGAAAACAGGAATCTATAGATTTAAGATTCTGAGTGTAGCCCAAACACCAAATCTCCCCCAAAATTCCATGCACAGACACATTGTAATTAAACTTCTGAAAATTAGAAACAATGAAAAAAAAATAAATCTTGAAATCAGTGAAAGAGAAATAACATCTCACCTACAGGAGAAAAACAATTAGAATGGCAGTGTAGTTCTCATCAGAAATCTTAGAGCCAGAAGGAAGTGGTACAAGGCTGATTCAATATTTTTAAAAATCTGTTAATGTAATCCACCTTATTAACAGACTAAAGAAGAAAAAGCATATGATTCTATTTATTGATGCAGAAAAGGCATTTGACAAAATTCAGCATCCATCTGATAAAAACTCTTAGAAAATTAATAATAGAAAGAAACTTCCTCAACTTGATAAAGATTGTCTGTAAAAAGCCTGCAGCTAACATTATACTTAATGGTAATGAATTCTGTTACCAGTATAGGAAATTAGAGGCAACAGAATTGCAGAGTGCCATAGCTGAAGAAGCGGCTTAAAGAGCACCTAATTATCCTCTCACTTTTTAGGCAGAAAACTGGCATCTGGAGCTCTTTAGTATCATGCACATTTCCACATTCTAAACAACTGTTTTTCTTCATCTACATACTTCCCTTCAGCATTTGATGTCTAATCTCAAAAGAATAAAAAATACAATACTTTGGGCGCGGTGGCTCACACCTGTGATCCCAGCACTTTGGGAGGCTGAGGTGGGCAGATCACCTCAGGTCAAGAGTTCGAGACCAGACTGGACAACATGGTGAAACCCCATCTGTACTAAAAATACAAAAATTAGCTGGGCATCGTGGCACATACCTGTAGTTCCAGTTACTTGTGAGGCTGAGGCATGAGAATCGCTTGAACCCAGGAGGCAGAGGTTGCAGTGAGTTGAGATGGCACCACTGCACTCCAGCCTGGGTGACACAGCAAGTCTTAAAAAAAAAAAAAGGCTATATATAAAAAAAAGGTATGTTCATAATTTACTTCTATGAGAAATATTTAACTGTAAGTCCCTGGAGGGTAAAATTGCTGCTTTTTGTATTTTTTTTTTTTTTTTTGTAGAGACAGGTTCTTGCTATGTTTCTCAGGCTGGATTCAAACTCCTGAACAACTTCCACTTCAGCCACTAGATTACAGGTATTGGGATTATAGGCAACTACCTCAAAATTCAACTTTTTCTTTTTTTTTTTCTTTCTTTTTTTTTGAGATGGAGTTTCACTCTTATTGCCCAGGCTGGAGTGTAATGGTGCAATCTGGGCTAACCGCAACCTCCACCTCAGTTCAAGTGATTCTTCTGTCTCAGTCTCCTGAGTAGCTGAGATGACAGGTATTTGCCACCACACCCAGCTAATTTCGTATTATTAGTAGAGACGGGGTTTCTCCATGTTGGTCAGGCTGGTCTCAAACTCCCGACCTCAGGTGATGTGCTCACCTCGGCCTCCCAAAGTGTGAAATTCAGCTTTTTTATTTATTGTGTATACCATCTAGCTCAGTGCCATGTGTGGTCATTGAATACACTCATATTTGAACAGATAATTTGAGCATTTGTCCCTTACTTTCTTAAGAGGAGTACTGGTGATTTTGCTTCATGAAGGTTTGCATGACATCTGCATTTCTCAGAAGAGAGTAGCTGCACAGAGATCATTCTGGGCAGAACTACCAAGCAGGACTATTGGATGAGACCTGGCTTGTGCACTCAGCAGGTTCACTTTCTCACAGTCAGCTAACCCCAGGGCCATTTGATCTCCTCCCCAGCAGGGTTCTTAAAGCTGAAGGGTGGTCCCATACTGCTGGCAGAAAGGCATTTTTCTCCTAACTGCCTACTTTTTAACAGATTGACTTAGGGTTCAACCAATTTGCAGCACAGTAACAAGCGGGGAAAAAATAAAAGTACATAGTCACACATGTACACATTCTACAGATTTGCTAAAGACATAGTTTGAAGTTGATTTCTATTTGGACATTCCAAGCCAACCGAGAACCTCTCAGGTGTTTTGACATCTACTGGCATAACTGCTACTTATTGACTTTCCTGTGAGTCTTTTTTAATTCCCTCAAAGCTGTTGGCTCATGCAACTTCTCTGAGAATCTGAAATGTATCATCTGGGTGAGTTTGAAAGGCAGTCGCCAACCTGAAGAAAACAAGCATGTGAATAGTCCTCGTAGAAAAAACTCACACTTTCCAGTATCATATCTTAATGGGTAAGAAGCCTTAAAATTATTTATGGTGATTGGTGTTAGATTCTGAAAGCCTGGCTATGCCTATGACTATCAGAGGGCCAAGCCTCTTCATCCCCTCTGAGAGCACAAATTGACAGAGATAGGGGGGCAACGCAAATTTGAAATGGAAATGATGCTTGTGATTGCCATCTGGCAATACTTATTATACAACATAGCCCAGAATGTCACAGAACAAATATCTTAGTCCAAGAAATGCATTCAGATCAAGAGCAGCTGGTTGGGGTGTATGTGTCCCCATTACAAAACCCACAGAGCTCAGCGAGCGCTGGTTGGTACCTCTCACTGTGTGTGCTTCCTCCCTGGAGGAGCAGGTTAAAGAAGGGTAGACAAATAAGCATCAACTTCTTGTCCCATGAGCAAGCCAGTCAGGGGTCCTTTTGTACTTGAAAAGCAACCTGACCCTTTTGTTTTTACTAGTTGTAGAAAATTATTTTAGAAATGAGCTCTCACTGTGTCACCCAGGATAGAGTGCAGTGGCTATTCATAAGCACGATCATAGTGCACTACAGCCTGGATCTCCTGGCCTCAAGCAATCTTCCAGCCTCAGACTCTCAAGTAGCTGGGATTACAGGTGCACACCACCAAGCCCATCCTGCTCCATGTTGTAATCCACAAAGCATCTGTTGCTAAAGATAGATGTCTGTGAAAGAGAGAGCTCCAGCCAGGACCATAGTTCAGAGTGTCCAGGCTCAGTTTCCAATCACAGATGATTGTAAGGCACTCCTTCACCCATTCATCTTCCAGACTCAAGGATGATGAGCTACTATAATAGCGGAAGATGAGAGTGGTGGACTGCTGCCCAGACAGAAAATCTTACAGGACCATATTGCCCTTTTCTCAGGCTCCATTACCACTGAGATGCCTGGAACCTTGGATGGTACTTGGTTTCACAGTGAGGGCCTTTGATGTGGTACGCAACTGTTTCTTTGAAACCATCATAGTGCATTCCTTTTTTTTTTTTTTTCAGAGAAACACAGCAGAAGGCATAGCAAGTCCATGCCCATCCCTTCTTCCCAGAGGTAACAATAAGCTGGTGAATATTTCAGCAGCCCTCTGGCCATGCCTCCTTTGACTTCTGCACAGGACTAAACAAGTGAGAACAAAATCAGAAAAAAAAAGTTGGTGCACACACAGACCTTGTCTTCTATGATAACTCAGAAAAAAAAGAGAAAGTAAGGAGTAGAATTATGCAAATGTACTCATTCATTTTTAAAAACTTTTTCCTTGTATTTCATATCAAACTATAATTTATTAACAGGGTAGTATACAAATCACAAGTATCTAAGTGGATTTTGACAACTGCACACACTGCTGTAACAATCTTCCAGTTAGTCATTATTTTTAAGTGCTCAGATTTCTAAAAGTAACATGAACAGGCTAACCTAGTTTCTCCATTGTTCTCAAGTGAACCTGTAATTTTTTTTCTTTAAAAGTCAGATATTGGAGAAGTTAATAAAACAGAGAAAGGATAACAACCTCCTATTTCTTCATTGGCTGAGAGTTTTATGAGCTTGAGCTAGGTAAGAATCCACCCTTCAGAGAGAAATCAGATCTTTGAGTAAGCCAAAGTTTCTTTAACTTTTGGTATTATATAATATTTTTAAAGGCAGAGTTTCCCTCTTGTTGCCCAAGCTGGAGTGCATGGGCATGATCTCGGCTCACTGCAACCTCCACCTCCAGATTCAAGTGATTCCTGCCTCAGCCTCCTAAGTAGCTGGGATTACAGGCACCTGCCACCATGCCCAGCTAATTTTTGTATTTTTAATAGAGATGAGGTTTCACCATATTGGCCAGGTTGGTCTTGAACTCCTGACCTAAGGTGATCCACTCACATTGGCCTCCCAAAGTGCTGGGATTACAGGCATGAGCCACCACTCCTGGCCAGCTTTTGGTATCATAGAAATCTTGAAGCAATTCATTTAAAAAATAATAATAATAATACCTTTTCTACTTTTTAACTGAATTTCCAATAATTTTTATTTGACCCATTTCCTCTTCCCAACCTATTAAGAAAACAAAACCTTAAAAAGGAAAGTCTGAAGAACTCTGAATACTACTAATTTCACAAATACATATTTTTGATGTGCAGTTTTGATTCAAGATGGCACTGAATTTTAGGCAGCGCCCAGGATGGAGTGCAATGGTGCAATCTCGGCTCACTGCAACCTCCACTTCCCAGGTTCAAGTGATTTTCATGCCTCAGTCTCCCAAGTAGCCAGGTGCATGCCACCATGCCCAGCTAATTTTTTTTCTTGTATTTTTAGTAGAGACCAGGTTTCACCATGTTGGCCTGGTTGGTCTCAAACTCCTGACCTCAGGTGGTCCACCCGCCTGGGCCTCCCAAAGTTCTGGGATTACAGGTGTGAGCCACTGCAACTGGCTCCTTTCCTTTTAAATTCCACCAGTGTCACTTTGATGAGCAGGTTCTGAACATGATCAGCTGTGCAGTCCATGATTTACAATCACTCAAATGGTTATAGGGTTGACTTTCAGCCACGTACACCAGGCTTAAATCCCAACTCTACTACTTGCATGCTATGTGACCTTGGCCAAGTTGCTGACCTCTCTGTACCTTCATTCTTTCATCTATTAAAATGAAAGTGCCATTTTTGGAATCTACTAATAAATTTTTTTATAACATATTCAGGATTCTGGAACTCATTCAGAGTTCTTGATGCTTATCAGGATCAAGGAAGGGCAAGGATAACACCTATTTCATGAACTATTTTAACAATTAAATGAGTTTATACAGCTGATTCTCTTAGTTCTGTGTTTGTGATCTTGCCTACTTGCTAACATTTATTCGTGACTCCCAAATCAATACCTAGGATACTTTCATAGTCATTTGTGGACGTGCAGAGCCGCAAAGCAAATGTGTCACCAGCATGCATGCTCCCAGTTGTGGTAGAACGAGGTGACACTCTGACCCATTATTTCAGCTCTCAGCTTGTAAACATGTCTTTTTTAAAAAGTACATATATGCAATAAGTGTGTACTAAATAGACTCTATTTAATACAGGCATGAGCCACTGTGTCCAGCCGGAGCCTCATCTTTGAGAATGAACTAGAGTGAATGGAAATTTTCAGATCCAATGTCTGGCTTATTGTAGACATACAATACATGGTGGGCTGACCTTCCTTCTTGTTGGTTCAGCTCTGACTGCTATTTCCCACTTTCTTCTTTTATCTACAAAAGTGGCATTCACCCAGAAGGGATTGGATTATTTTCCAGCAGCGTGGAAAGTTAGAACCAATCTGCTCACCTTCCTTCTCCTTTTCCTCCCGCTGGCTGGGCTCATAGGTTGGTGTAGAACATACAAATGCAAGGGCATCCAGGCAAGGGCCAGGAGCACTCAACCTGGTCTCACTGTCCTTGTGGTTTCTGCAACTCAGGGACATCTGCCACAGGCTGCATTGTTGATTAGAATGGGAACCAGGAGGGAAGCACTCCTTCCTTGGGTCTGATGTCAGCCTTCCTTGGGAACTTCATCAGGAGCCCCTGTAGCTTTTGTAGATGCTACAGGTGGGTTGAGTAAATGCACGCAGGCCAGGTGAGGCGCACAGGCGCCAGAGCACAGGTGGTCACTGCCTTCTAGGTGTGCTGCACCACCAGCTGCATCTTTTCCAAGATCATCCACAGGCCCTTCAGGCTCCATCTGCTCTCCACTGTTCAGAATGCAGGCCCCCTGGACAACAAGTCTACTGGAGGATGAGCTGTCCTTAATGAGAAGACCATTCAGCCTTCTTCCTTTCCTCCCCTTCCGTCACAGACACTTGGTCCAAAGCTGCCTCTCTTCCTGTTCCTTTCCATCCTGTCCTCCAACTCCTACCCCATCTCCAAAGTTGAAGTTTCTCTCCAGTTTGTTTTGGGTTATTTCTAGCCTTTGTCATTCATGTTATTGCTGGATCTGTGCTAAGGGCTCAGCAAGTAGGAAAGCTTCCCTTTCTAGTGGCAAAGCCATAATCCTCTGATGAAAGTAATTTCCCTCTGACTCCCTGGTTTTTAACTTGCAAAGAGATGTCAGTTTCCTGGCAGAGTGAGATGAAGTCCCAGATGGCTTCCCTTCTATTCCCCTTGACTGGGGTTGGCCTCAATCAGTGTCCAGAGCTTGTTGAAGTTCAGTCCTGACCATTAGAAGGCAAGCATCATATGATCCATCATCAAAGTACTTTGAAGTCAAGTGGAATTTTCCTAAACTTTGAAGTCTGTTCCATTGCTATCGTCCCCTGATTGAAGAATGAGGACAACTATGTTGGATTGGAGAGAACTGAAAGGCAATTCACAAACACGTGAACGATATTACCTGACATTTCTTGAGTGCTTCCTCTGTGTCTGGCTCTGTTGTGTTATATATGAGTGAATTCATTTACTCTTTTGAACAATCAAGGAATTAGGTACTATTAGAATTAGGTATAATTTTCATTTTATGGATGAAAATATTGAGACATGGAGGAATTAAACAATTTGAACGATAGCTCAAAGCTTAGAGGCAGCAGCAGCAATCAGAAACCAAATTGAACATCCCCAGAGCCAGGCCTCCTAGCCCCCATGCTGGGCTGGGCTCTACATTGCATTTTTGCAGCTGAGATACCATTGAGTCTTAAGAGTTCCTGAGGCCCTGGGAACAGCCAGGAGAGTAGGAGGTACCAAGTTCATGGGGCACCAAATTAGCCGGTCTGTACCTCCCTTCCCCAGCATCTGCTGCAACCACAGCTCTCCTGCTTTTATCCGGTATAGACTGTGGACTTCCATGTAAGTCTTAACTTGAAAGGAGGGGTCTGAGGTAAGTATGTGGCTTACCAGACTGAGTTCCATCAGACAGAAACTGTTAGATTCGTGTTCCTAACTCTGGCACCTAGTTGGAGGCCTGGCAGGGGTTGCTGCCTAACGACTGTTTGCTGGATGAGCAAACAGGGAAGTTTCCTACCCCTGCCTTCCTTTCCTTTTTAGAGATGAAGAAACGAGGCTGGGCATAGTGGCTCATGCCTGTAATTCCAGCACTCTGGGAGCCAAGGCGGGTGGATTACATGAGGTCAGGAGTTCAAGACCAGCCCGGCCAACATTCTCTACTAAAAATACAAAAAATTAGCCAGGTATGGTGGTGAATGCCTGTAATCCTAGCTACTCAGGAGGCTGAGTCAAGGAGAATCACTTGAATCCTGGAGGCAGAGGTTGCAGTGAGCCGAGATCGCCCCATTGCACTCCAGCCTGGGTAACGAGAGCAAAACTCTGTCTCAAAAAAAAAAAAAAAAAAAAGAGAGAGAGAGAGAAAGAGAGAGAGAGATGGAAGAGGAAGGGAGAGGAAATGTGTGACCACCAAGTGGCTGAAGGTAGCCAGCATGACCCTGGAAGTGACTCTGCACTCACTGTGTCCTCAACCAGCAAACTCCATAGGTTTCAGGGGCCTCACTCGCAAACTCGCAAACTCTAGGGTTTGGATTAAGAAACCTCAAGTTCTAGTACACTTCTAAGTTTCTATGAGTCAACAGTCAGGAAGCCAGAACTGGGAGCCAGCTCAGCATCAGAGGTGTCAATCACATCTCTCATCTCTTATCTATGACAGGGGAATCCTCTTCTTTCTGCCGGGAGTGCACAAGGCAAGTCGTTCCATGCTCTGTCTAGGAGCTTCCCTGGGGAAAAAATTAATATTTAATTTATCTAGGAAAGAAACAAACACATAGATAGATAGTGTAATTTCAAGCGTAACTGATCGAGAATGCCTCCTGAGAATGGGACTTTCAAGAAGGTTCCGTCTACAGAGACAATGTCAATGAAAGACTTAGGTCAAAAAGTTACTAAGTACCTACAATAAGGCCCCACTGTTACTCAGGTGGAGACAACAACAAATGCAGAGATACTGCCAATCAAATCATGCCCCTCAAACATATGAACACTTAGAGAATAGAATGGTGGCTGCCAGAGGCTGGGGCAGGTAATGGAAGACAGGGAAATAGTAATGGTTAATGAGTACAGAAATAAAGTTAGATACAATGAATAAGTTCTAGAATTTCATAGAACAACAGGGTAACTACAGTCAGCAATAATTTGTTATATATTTTGGATTAACTGAGAGAAGACAATTGGAATGCTTATAACACAAAGAAATGATGAATATTTGAGGTGATGGAAACCCTATTTATCCTGATGTGATTATTACACATTGCATGCCTGTATCAAAATATCTCATGTAACCCATAAATATATATACCTACTATGTATGCATAAAAAATAAAAATTAAAAAGAATAACATGCAGACTGGATGTGGTGGCTCTTGCCTGTAATCCCAGCACTTTGGGAGGCTGAAGTGTGTGGAGTTCGAGGTCAGGAGTTTGAGACCAGCCTGACCAATATGGTGAAACCCCATCTCCACTAAAAACACAAAAAGTAATCAGGCATGGTGGCTCATGCCTCTGGTCCCAGCTACTCAGGAGGCGAGGCAGAAGAATCACTTGAATCTGGGAGGTGGAGTTGCATTGAGCCAAGATCACACCACTGCACTCCAGCCTGGGAAACAGAGCAAGACTCCATCTCAAAAAACAAAGAACAAAAAAAGAATAACAGCATGCAAGACAGATAAGCAGCCCTTTTCAAAGACATTGAAGTAATTTTTTAAATTGTTTCTTTTATAAACAGGATTTAAGCAGGTGCAGTGGCTCATGGTGTAATCCTAGCACTACAGGAGGCTCAGGAAGGATGATTGCTTAAGCCTATGAGTTCGAGAGCATCCTGGGCAACAAAGCAAGACCCTGTCTCTAAAAAAGAAAAATAAAAACAGAATTTAAAATGGGATTCTTTCCACCTTAGTGTTGGCTAAGATTCCTGTATTAATTTTCTGTGCCTGCTGTTACAAGTTACCCCAAACTAGGTGGCTCAAATCAATAAAAATTTATTCTTTCCCAGTTCTGGCATCCAGAAGTCCCAAATCAGTATCCCTGGGATGAAATCAAGGTGTCTGCAGGGCCACGCTGCCTCGGGAGGCTCCGGAGGAGAATTCATTCCTCGCTTCTCCCAGCGTCAGGTGCTGCCAGCATTCCTTGACTTGTGGTTGCAGGACTTGCATCTCTGCTTTTGTGCGCCTTCCCTCCTCATCTGTGTGTCAGCTCTCCCTCTGCTTCCCTGTTCTAGTGATACTTATGATTTCATTAAGAGCCCACCCATAATAATCCAGGATAATCTCATCTCAAGATCTATTACTGGGGCAGCCCTGGAGAAACACCTGAAAGAGCTCATTATTTTCTTTAGCAGTAGATAGCTGAGAAAGCTCAATATTATTATTATTTTTTCACTCTGTCACCCTAACTAGAGGGCAGTAGGTAATTTTTGTATTTTTAGTAGAGATGATGCTTCCCTATGTTGCCTAGGTCGGTCTCGAACTCCTGATCTCAGATGATCCACAAATATCATTTCTGAAACAGCTTCTTGTATTCTCTGGATCTCTTGGTATGCTAGCTTGAAAGGACTCCTGATTGGAAACCTTCACCAGTTATCAGAAGAAGATAAAGCCTGTTCAAACCCAGAACAAACCAGAACCAGCAACTCCTTGTTGCCTTTAGGTCACTAACATATCATTATAATACTAAAACACTCACCCATGGAAGAAAATGACCACCATTTTCTGAACATGCTTTGTATGAAGAGGCATGTTTAGGATTTGTACCTGCACATACTTACAAACCTCCCAAAGCCACAGCTAATGCCTTAAAATCCCCCAGCTTCCCACAGGTTGGAGAATAGGAGGTATCTTGGAATCAAGAGCTTCCTCCTCCTTTTCTGGCCAGAGAATAAATCCTGCTTGCCTTTTTCCAATAGGGTATTCTTTCCTTGTGACCAATACAAAGTAGGGAAAGAACTCAGGTTATCAGTGAGAGTTGCTCAGTTTAACCACATCTTTTGCCACATAAAGTAATATTCATAGGTTGTGAAGACTGGGACCCGTAATGTTTGGGGAATGTTTTTGATTCTACTATGGCTCCCAAAGGCCAGTAGCAAACCACCAGGAGCCAGGCTAATGCCAGACTCAAAACACATCAAAGGGGCTAAAAAAAAAAAAAGTCAAATGCCATCACCTACCTACATGCACAGCAGGGGACACTGAAGAGGCCCAAACAGGGGTCATCAGGACAAGTTTCCTCCCCTACCCACAAAGGAGGACAGGGGACCTTTTCCCATTTTTCCCCTCCCACCAGGCTATGTAAAGTGCTACCAGGAACAGAGAGGAGAGGGTAACCATTTTTAACTTGATTTGCATCTTCCAAAAACTGTGCAGACTGCAGACATTGGCACCTGATTTCTTTCTGGGGAAAACTAACAGCAGAGGCTGTGAACACTGGCCTGAGCTAGAAGAACCCAGTGAGAGAGGGGTGGGACTGCTATGGATGGAGAAGAGTCACTTATGAGCCACACAGCAGGCCATGCAGGATCCTGCCAGCACAGATGGCTTCCTGGAAGGCACATGACCCAACAGAGGGACCGACACGCAGAGGTCCCAAGATGGAGGGATGAATCTTCATAAAGCTGCTCGCCCAGAGGATGGCACTGCCCGCATCAAGAGATCCACAATCAGAAAGGTCCTGGAAGGGAGAAATGCAGAAGTGGTCATCTCTATACTCTGTGTCTGATCCATATCTCATGACAGCTGTGCCCACCAACAAGGACCTTCAGGTCCCCTCCCATTCCCCCTTCCCCTCAGCTCCAACCCCAGAGAAGCCAGAATCAATGTCTGGAGGCAGCAGGAGGAGGAAGAAAACTCCAGTCTCAGATCTTGAGGCAGGCACATAACAGAAGAGGAAAAGAACTTTGGCTTTAGATAAAGCTTTCTGTTTTGATGCCTACATTAGCTTGGCCATTTTATGACCAAATGCTTAATTTCCAGAAGAAGACTCATCTTGGGTTTTAAAGAACCTGGAAGACTTTTTATCACCAATAGCAACCAAGTAATTTGATTTGCCTGATTTTTCATCCAACATTGCAGAATGAACAAAATTACAAAATGGATTCTAATGCATCAGAGAGAGAGAAAATAAGGTTGTTTTCTGCATGTACCTTATCAAGCCTAGTTCATTCATTGTATTTCTTTTGATTTATTTTTATCATTCTATCTCTTTTTATTATTTAGGCCAGAAAGTTATATTTTGCTAATGTTTCTAAGCCACTAGGCAATACTACTATCAGTATGTGGACCAGCCAGAGCTTCTCGTGGCTTTCTATTTTCAAAGATGAACTATAAAAATCACCTTCACAATGTATGTACCTAAGCCATAGATTACAAGGATTTCTGGGTCAGTGGGGAGTGCCCATGGTTCCACAATTAGCTGAACCCCTGACCTCGCCACTTAACGAGCTGCAGTTCATTTGGCTTCTAAATGCCATCCAGCTGGTCGATGTCAGTTTAGATACAGCATTTTTCTCCAGCCTGGGAACAAAGGTCACTGTTTTCCTCATTCTTCCAGTGCCTGGGAATCCCCCGTCTTTTCTCACCCTTTGTAGGTGCTACAAATGTGTTCATCTCTGCATTGATCTGCTCCTATGGTAAGCAGCCCTCACAGTTGGAGCAGATAAAGACAGACAAGAATGAAATAAAAGAGTTTTACACCAGGCTTCCCTCTTCTGTTTCTCTTCTTTGTAGATGCAGGCCGTGAACGTGAAATTTGAATCAAGGTGATAAACAGAATTGAGATTTCCCACAGTCTCTGGTGGGCCCAGGCACCTCATTTCAGGTGTTGTCCTTGCAATAGCCCAGAACACAATCTGAACACGTGGAAATGGCACTGGGTTAGACATCAAGAGACCTGCCATGTGGCCTTGGCTAAGTGTCCTATTATTTCTGTGCCCTATGGGCATACGAAGGCCTCCTGACCTATCTAAAATGGCTGTGAGAAACAAGTGAAGCAGGCTTGTGGAAGTGCTTATACACATTCACTAGCAGGCGGACAGTCAATTTTCCATCATTTTAATGGATGTGGTGATGGGGTGCTCTGATTCCTCCATTAAAGATGATGGATTGAACACACTCATTTTGCTCCACTCTCATCCGTGTCCCCAGTAAAATAAAGATTGAAGGTTTCAGTAAGGGCATGAAGTCACTAGGACAAAGAGATTGGGACTCAAGGTCATATAACAGATACATGTGTGTAATACATATACATGTCCATTATTATTTTTTTTTTTTGAGAAAGAGTCTCACTCTGTCACCCAGGTTGAAGTGCAGTGGCACGATCTTGGCTCACTGCCACCTCTGCCTCCCAAGTTCAAGCAATTCTCCTGCCTCAGCCTCCCAAGTAGCTGGGACTACAGCACGCACCACCACACCTGGCTAATTTTCATATTTTTAGGAGAGACAGGGTTTTACTATGTTTGCCAGGCTGGTCTGGAACTCCTGACCTCAGGATTTACCTGCCTTGGCCTCCCAAAGTGCTGGGATTACAGGTGTGACCCACTGTGCCCGGCCCATGTGCATAATTTTTTTTTAAAGCAGAAGCACAAATGATCAGTGGCAGAATACATTCTAGACAGATGCATTCTAAGTCAGCCAATGGGAAAAGCTGAGATGCAATTCAGTTTACATCCAGATCATTGAAAAGCCTCTGGAATGGATAGCATGGGGACCTTTTGCAGGGAGGGTAAACTAGGAGCTTAAAAGAAGACAATTGGTGAAAAGTCTTTTTTAAAAACATTTAGATGCACAGATCCCCCTCCTAAACTCTGCAGTGATAGTTAAGTGTCCCTCCTCTGTCTGTCCCCTGCAGAAAAATGGAGACTTATTCTCTAGGAAGGACCAAACACATCATCCACAAACCGTGGAACACCAGACCCAGCTAAGGGCAAGAGTACTTGGTTAAAAACAGGAGAATTAACAGAAATATCCCTACTCTTCCTCTTCCACTCTACTAGAATGCTGGAATCCAGGGTGACCCAATCCAGCCAGGAGCTAGAAGATGATTCTCTTGGGGAAAGTTATCAGCCTGAGAGGAGACTCAAAGATACCAATGCTGAAATTTCCCGAGGAAATGTTCAGTGAAGCCAGCAGAGACAACCACCCTCTCCCCACTTACGCAGTTTCCAGTCTGCTTTTTGTACTTCTTGGACACCCACAAGCAAATAGCCAACGATCACAGAACATCTGAGGCAGATTCCAGAAAAGACAAATGAAAAAGCAACTCGAAGTAAACAGAACTATGCAAGAACATGAGATTATACCTCACCCCACCAATGAAAACAAGCAAACAAACAAAAAACCAATAATCATTATTACTCTGAGAGAGAGAACCGATTCTACAACTTGGTAACAAGAGTAGAGTTGTTTAAGAAAGGAAAAAGTACTCATGTGGTGAACATATTGCATGGTTCAGCTATTTATACAATAAACAGCACTTACACAGTCCAAATAACATAATCCACTCTGATAATAATCAAAAGTATGTCAGAAGTGAAGTATTTTCCATATGGGAAGGTAAGACTCAAGGCTTCAAGTGAAAAAAGCACAAGTCACATTATAAACAATAATAGAGACATAGATATCAATAGCTAAAATAATTAAAAGTGATCACCTTGAGGCTGAGGGAATAGATCAGGTGGGGCATAAGAAGGTGACTGATAGACTGATATTTTTGGTAATGAGCTTTGGAGAACTATTTGATTCTTTAAATTACATATATTTCAGTGTGGCGTGGTGGCTCATCTCTGTATCTTAGCAATTTGGGAGGCCAAGGCAGGTGGGTCACTTGAGCTCAGGAGTTTGAGAACAGCCCAGCCAACATGGTGAAACCCCGTCTCTACTAAACATACAAAAATTAGCCAGGCAGGGTGACGTGCACCTGTAATTTCAGTTCGTCAGGAGGCTGAGGCATGAGAATCTCTTGAACCTGGGAGGTGGAGGTTGCAGTGAGCCGAGATTGCACTACTGCACTCCAGTCTAAGCAACAGAGCAAAACTCTGTCTCAAAATAAAATAAAATAAAATAAATAATGTATATTTCGTATTTTAAATAAAAATTAAATTATGAAAGAGCTTCGCCTCTGAAATCAGATTGTCTAGATTAGTAACTGGTTCTCTTCACTGGCTCCCTGAAAAAAAGCCTTGGAAAATCAAACTCTGTACACCTCTATCTAGTTCCTCTTCTGTTTAGGTAAGATAGTAAGAGTATCACCTTATAGAATAATTGTTAGGATTAAATAAGATCATTCATGTAAAGCACATAGCTTGGAACCTGTTATACAGCATATGATCAGGACTACCTGCTGTTGTTCTCACTGATGTTTTTCCAGCCCCAGAGATCTGATTTAATTGGTCCAGGATGTGGCCTGGATATAAGGAGTTTTCAACTCTACCCAGGTGATTGTAAGGTATAGCAATAGTGGAATACCAGTGGCCTGCAGCCTAGAGGGAGCTTCCACGCAGAACTGGTTGAGGATACATGATTACTGTTGCAAAATAGTTGATTCCAGATGTTTCCTTGCCAGTCATTCCACTTCAGCCCTACACCATCCAGATGATAAGGAAGTGGGGTGTTAACACTACAGTACTCCTCATTTTATGAGTTACCCAGCTGAAAAAGTTGACTGTAAGCAGTTATCTAAATTGAACCCCACGTACTCCCTGAATTAGGTTTGATTTCAGAGATAAATTCCTACAGGAGAATGCTGACTCTAAGATATACTAAAACACAGGCTTAAGAATGTAGCAAAAAATTTAAGAGCACATAATTTAACAAGAGACAATGATATGAAAAATATGAATAATCTCTACATTTGAGTTTGGTTCAGCTATTGCTATCTTGAAAGTCCATAGTTTGAACCAGTATCAAAAGCTTAGGTGGGGGGAACCAATGTATTTCATCTTTAGACATTTTATAGATCTGCCCCCAAATTTCCAGGTTTAAAAATGGCAGTTTTCCAACACAACTCAAACTAGCCTATGCAAAAGAGGGAGTTAATAGGTGCTGGTGGCTGGGAAGGCCTCTGTTGTAACCAGCAGAATGAAGAGAAGAACAGCTGGGACCAGCACCTGGAATGCCAGGACTGCAACTCATGGCACTCACTAGGTTTCGGGGGCCACTCAGTGTTTCAGCTGAGCATTTCAGGTTTCGGCTACACAGTGATGAAAATTATGACATCAACAACAAACAGAAAAATAAATAAATAAATATATATATATATTGCACAAAAATTACAAAAAAAATAGCTATGTTAGAAGACAGAGCATTGCGTGAGTGGAGAGGAGGGGTGTGGTGGAGTCAGGGAAGGCCTTACTACTAAGTTGACATTGAATAAAAGCCTGCAGGGGGTGAGGGGTGAGCCCTGCCATCTTGTAGGCAGGTAGAACAGTCAATACAAAGACAGGTAGCTGGGAACGTGCATGTTCTGTTCAAGGAACAGTGGGAGGGACCATGAGCAGAGGCGGACAGCAGGTTGCAGGGAGGGGTAAACTACTGTAAGGCATTGGCTTTTACTCTGAGTGAGATGGGTATCTTCTGCAGAGTTTGAGCAGAATATAATGACTGTTTCAAAGCTCTTTGGCCAAGCAGACAACAACCAAATGACCTCTTTGCTGTATGGAAAGTAGCCTAGGTAGAAGCAAAGAACAGAGCAGGGAGGCCGGTAAAATGCTGCTGTTGTTTTCCAGGAAAGACTCTCTGCTCTCTGGACTTAAGATTGTCAAAGTGGTGCTGGTGAGATGTCATCACATCATCAGAATTTGGTTCTCTTTCAAAGGTGAAGATGAAAGGCCTCACTGATGAATTTCACATGGGGTGGGGGGAGAGCAAGACATTGTGGTCGACTCCACACTCCCAGGACTCTTGTCACCATGCATCTTCATGCCTGCCTGCATTTATCTTTTATCCCTCCCACCTGTCTCTTGGCTTCATTCCAAGTCTCCCCATGTCAGGCAATAACACGGGGTCCAAGAGCCCCAGATTCACAACCTCCTATATAGCAACCATGGATGTTTACTTTATATTTAATCAGAGCTTGGCAAGACCCAGTTTGCCCCTTGGGTCAATCACTAATGTCAGGACAGAATGATTGGTCACACCTGAATATATACCTACCTCTGTGGCCAGGGAAGCAGGCAGGTTTCTGGAGTTGGTGAATTAGGAAAAGCCTTCTTGACAAGCAAAAAAAAAAAAAAAAAAACCAAAGTTACCATAGTCTCACTCCTTCCCCTGCAACTACAACCCACATTGTTTTCCCTTTGAGTTCAGTCCTCTTCCCTTGGACCCTGAAGATTCTACCCCAAACCCAGAGCAGCTTCCAATATGGGGAACTCACTCACCTCAAAAGGAATATCCCTCTTTCAGTATGAAACAAGAAGAGCTCAAATTCAAAGCCCCAGGAATTCTAAATCTGGCTTGAGGACTCAGGTTAGCCTGTCACTCAAAAGCAGGTGGAACTGGAAAAGAGGGAGAGTGAGAAGGTTTTTCCCTAACTGCAGAAAAGCTCTTCCATCCTACACCAGCGTAATTGTTGAAAGAGAGCCTCCTTTAAATGCTTTAGCCAAAAGCTGGATGAAGAGGCACTTCCAACCAGTTTTTTTATTCTGAGATGTTTTAGGGCAAGACACACCTGCATTTTTTATCCTACCCAGGGCTTACTGAGCTCTTTGTCAGATGAGAATTCTTGGCCTTAAATCAGTTCCACCACTAGCATTTGTATGTGTTGGAAAAATCCTCTCTGCTGAAAAACTGAGAAAGTAATCCATGGTCTCAAAGTAATGACACATTGTGGCAATACAGGATCTTGAAATGTGTGTGCAACATGTGGCAGGGGCTCGTGTGCTGTGGCGCTGGCTGCTGGGCCACATTAACACTCAGTGACTTCCCCGTGCCCAGAGTCTCATTGCCAGTCCCACTGAGGCTGCCATGCCCATCCTTCCTTTTAGAACACCTGCTCCCACAGTCCCTGAGAAAGAACTGCTCTGTGTTGACAGTTCCCCCGCTACCCCAAACACCTTGGGCTGTTTACAGTAAATACTGCACACTAGTGAGGTCTTATTGATGTCTTTTTTTCCCAGACACCCTCCCGGCCCCTCCCACCCTGCTCTCATTTCTGTGTCTGCCACCTGGAAGCAGCTAAGGTGGCTGTGCTTGCTTTTCTGCATACCAGAGGCAATGATAATATTTACCGTGGCAGTTGGAGGACTTTGCTGCAGTCTTCACAGCTCTGGCAGTCAGATTGCGGTGAGATCCAGGGATAGCCAGAAGTGGGGCGCCCAAGTGTTCACTTCTGGCTCAAAGTTCAGCTGTGATTCTGCATTAAAGCACCCCAGTGTGGCCATTCAGGGCGTGGTAATCAAGGAACCCCTAGATGTTTCCAAAACTGGATTGGGTATCCCTCTAAGTATTCTGAAAGGTTGAATTTTCTCTTGGATGAGAGTCACAGAGGGGATTAGCAGATCAGGCTGAATTACATACGTTGTCCCCCAAACAGATCCATGTATCCCAAAAGGAATAAAGATGATCCATTAAGGCACAGAAGAAAATATTATCACTTATTTATTTTTCTTTTTAAATACAATTTTTGTATATGTCTCAAAAATATATTAGTACAGAAGTGTGTCATTTAAAAATGAATATACAGTAATTGAGGTTAAATGCTCAAATTATTTTTAATGCTTTGAGCAACTGAGCAAAACTATTTGAAGACTATTAAGTTAGGAGATGCCTAGGCTCTTTTCTCACACTGAAACTCTGTGGTTCTGTAGTTTTATGTTCCGGGACAAATTCTGCCGTGATAGACCTGAGAAGATGAGAGAGGAGAAAACTGACAATTAAGGTAACTCGTCTCTGTTGAGTGTGGTGGTTTACACCTGTAATCCAGCAATTTGGGAGGCTGAAGTGGGCAGATTACTTGAGGTCAGGAGTTCGAGACCAGCCTGGCCAATGTGGTGAAACTTGGTCTCTACAAAAAATGCAAAAATTGTCTGGGCATGGTGGTGAGCGCCTGTAGTCCCAGCTACTCAGGAAACTGAGGCAAGAGAATCACTTGAACCCTAGAGGCAGAGATTGCAGTGTGCTGAAATCATACCACTGCACTCCAGCCTGGGCGACAGAGACTCTGTCTCAACAACAATAACAAAAAAAGACAACTGGTCTCTCAGTGGTAACCAGATTCTGTAGTCTTTCTGTTAACTGGGACTCTTGATCCTCCTGGCCTCCTGGAAGCTGGGATCATGACCAGCCCTTGAGATGGAGGTGAGGGAGTTTATAGGCACAGGACAGAGGATGGGCTGATTGTTGCCTCTTAGAGCCATCCAGGAGCTCCCTCTTTTCTGAGGGTGCAGCTTCAGCAGGCATTGGTACCAGGCTGGATCTGATACAAAGAGAATGATGGCTTCCAGTCTTAGAGACTGTGCCACCTAGATGGCATCATCTTCATCCCAGTTCTGTTGAGGATTTTTACCTGATACAGGCCATGTTATCTCTAGCCTTAAAGTAAAAAGGTTAGCAGGAATTTCTGATGTCACAGAAAAAATTTAAAAATAAAATAAAACATGAACTGGAAAGGCTTATCTGCCGAACATTTGGCTCAGCTCTGGGTGTTTTGTAATTCTTCTTTGGGGGTTTAATAGAAGATTTTTCTTAACCTTTCCACTTTCCTGTACTCCTTTATCATCCAACTACTCTCATTTATTGTTGCATCACTTTTCTTCTTACCATTATTCATTCCACCGGCCCCCTTTCTTCTGAGGATGCATGACCAACTAAGCTCCTCCTTCTGCCATGCAGTACATCTTGCCAGTGACTCCATTCCATTCAGCAGTCATTTCATAAAGAACCTCTTGGGAGTGTGAACCTTCACTTCAGTTGCTCACCATTTGATATGATTTGGTGGTGTCCTCACCCAAATCTCATCTTGAATTGTAGCTCCCATAATCCCCACCTGTTGTGGGAGGGACCTGATGGGAGGTAATTGAATCATGGGGGCTATTTCCCATACTGTTCTCATGGTAGTGACTAAGTCTCCCGAGATCTGACGGTTTTATAAAGGGAAACCCCTCTCCCTTGACTCTCATTTCCTCGTCTGCTGCCATGTAGGAGATGCCTTTGCCTTCTCCCATGATTGTGAGGCCTCTCCAGCCACGTAAAATTGTGCTGTGAGTCTCCATTAAACCTCTTTTTCTTTAGGAATTACACAGTCTCAAGTGTGTCTTTATCAGCAGTGACAAATACACCATACCCTGCATTTCACCTATCTTCCCAAACTTCTCCTGCCTGGGAAATTCTCACTGACTATTTTAAAAACACAGCTTACACATCACCTCTTGCAGAAGCCTTTTCTGCTTCCTTATACACCATCCAAATAAACTAATCACTCTCTTCATTACACTGTGTGCATATGTGTCTTTCATGGCATCGATGATGTTTGGTTGCACGGATACATTGATATGTCTGTCTCCTTCTGCTGGTCTGTAAACTCATTCTTGGCCAAGCCTGAAACCCTTTCTATCGTCTCCTAGCATAGTGCCTGGAACAAAGCAGGACCTTAATAAAGTGAGTGAGTAAAGGAAGGAAGGAGATGTGAAGCCAGCTACTCTTGGTCTTCTCGTGGGTTCAACAGAGCTTAGCCAGCTGCAGAGGTAACAATGACAACAAAGCTAGCATTTATTGTGTGCTTCCCTTTGTTCTCAGTGAGAAACCAATTAAACATATAACTGGTTTAGTAGAGACCACCAGACCAATTAATTATATACTCTGTTCACTAAGAAGCAGCAGCCCTTCTCCCCACTTACTTGGAAAGTATGTTACAGGATAAATGGCAGTACCCTACTGGCCTGGTTCTAATTGTCAGACTGTTTCTCAGGCTCATTTCTGTCTTCTAATCAAAGTTTATATACATCTTTGTTCCTGGATCTTAGGAATTCAAACCTTGCACCAGGAGCAGTGACATGTTCTTGCTCCCAGAAATTGATTGTAAAATTTTCCAGTAACAAAAAGACTAAGTCTAATTGAAATACATTTTTTTTTTCTTTGCAATGCAGTCTCACTCTGTTACCCAGGCAGGAGTGCAGTGGTGCAATCACAGCTCACTGCAGCCTGGACCTCCCAGGCTCAAGGGTTTCTCCCACCACAGCTTCCCAAGTAGCTGGGAACACAGGTGCATGCCACCAAGCCCAGCAAATTTTTCTTATTTTCTGTAGGGATGGGATCTCCCTATGTTGCCCAAGCTGGTCTTGAATGCCGGGGCTCAAGCAATCTGCCTTCCTCGGCTTTTCAAAGTGCTGGAATTACAGGTGTGAGTCACCATGTCTGACCTGAATGCAATTTGTCAACTTTGATTTCTAATTTCTTCATCGGATCCCTCATTCACAACCAGGAAAAATCACACTTTTTCTTTTATATCTGATCTATACCTCTCTCTCTCTCTCTCTCACACACACACACACACACACACACACACACACACACACACACACACACAGAGCCTGGAGCTATGAACCTTTAATTCCCAGTCCATGAAAGCTTTTGCACAGGTGAGTACTTTACTCTTGGCCTTACAACCAAGTCAGGTCTTACAACCCAAATCCTCCTATTAGCAGCTGCCCAGAAACCGACAACCTGGGAGAATAACCTACCCCAGTCTGGCCTCTGCCAAAACTTGCCTTTTCTCCCTGGTCCCCATTTCCAGACTGACACACT
The DNA here is from genome assembly GCA_963574635.1 of Cheracebus regulus. Taxonomy (NCBI): domain Eukaryota; kingdom Metazoa; phylum Chordata; class Mammalia; order Primates; family Pitheciidae; genus Cheracebus; species Cheracebus regulus. Next base: position 20,127 of record CAUYQU010002052.1, on the reverse strand, counting down.
CATCCCAACAATATCCACGAAGAAAAATCCTCTTGAAAGTCATGGCAAGCCCCTTTTAATGTTACAGGCATGGCTGTCTTATAACATTAATATATATCCTTCCCTCTCTAGTTGAAGCTACAATCACCCAGTGCCATCATAGTCTTGCCTGGAAAACTGAAAATTGAACTAATAACCAGGCATCCATGTTCTAAGATCATCAGCCATGGGATACCTGTGAGACCTGTGATGTTTCATTAAGCCCCTCTGGGTCACTTACAAATTGGACAAAATTGCATTTTCTCCTCTTTTTCATTCTTTCTGTCTGATCTTCCCATTCTCTTATGATCTCTGCTTCTATCTAAGGCCATTGCGAGGGCAAACAAGATAACATTTGTGAAATGCCTTAAATTCCTCCAAAGGAGATTTGTCAATTCAAAACACCATTGATTTTTGAGATGTTATTTTTAGTGCTATGCCAATGCTGTTAAAATATTTGTATCAATGAAAAGAGTTCTGTGGACAGATGGCAATGGTGGTACAACAGTGTGAATGCACTTGATGCCACTGAACTGTACACTTAAAGATGGTTAAAATAATAAATTTTACACTGTATGTATTTTACCTCGATTTTAAAAATAAACGTATGCAGCCACAAAAAAGAATGAGTTCACATCATTTGCAGGGACATGGACGAAGCTGGAAGCCATCATTCTCAGCAAACTAACACAGGAACAGAAAAACAAATGCCACATGTTCTCACTCATAAGTGGGAGTTGAACAATGAGAACACATGGATAGAGAGAGAGGAACATCACACAACAGGGCCTATCGGGGGTTGGGGAGCAAGGGGAGAGACAGCATTAGGACAAATACCTAACGCATAAGGGGCTTAAAACACCAATGACGGGTTGATAGGTGCAGCAAACCCCCATGATACATGCATACCTATGTAATGAACCTGCACATTCTGCACATGTATCCCAAACTTAAAGTAAAATGAAAAAGTAAAATAAATGTATAAAAATAAATAACAACAACAAAAATCCCTACATTGTTAAGGCAACTCTGTGCCCCCACATTTCTCCTATTTGTGTGCTTGCTTTTGGGTTTCGTGTAGAATTTTCACAGAGGATGAGAGCAGGGATCTATCTCACTCCTTCCCACGTAATAGACGAGGAACGAGGCCCATTTGAATGAAAGGACCAACTCCAAGAAGTTTCCTGATTCAAGGTCAAATACAGTCATCATAGAGGAAAGTAACACATCATCCTACGTATTGTCAGTAGCAACAACCCATGATATTAGTAGCATATAATCATAACAAAAATCTGTAAGAAAAGACCCCATCAGCACACCCATCTCGACTGCCCCTGGGAGAAGAGAGAGCTACGGACTGCAGCACCCAGCTTGGTGCAAGCTTGCAGATCGCCCGTCTCCTCTTGAACAGGCACACCCTGCAGCTGCTGCTCTGGGACTGATGGGCAAGGGCGGACCGCCACCAGAAGCGGGCCTGATTTCTGTCCACCTCTCCCTCACCTTTCAAAGTGACCAGTTTGCCATCCTCTGTCATCTCAGATAACTGAAAGCTAAGTTTCACCCAAGAATGGATACTTTACAACCGGATTATAAACTGTAACCAAGGAGCTCTCTGAGAGGTTGACACAACCTCCAGCTACCTTGGCCCAGTGGCGCCACAGGAACTGGCCCTGGTTCCTTCTGGAGAGGGCTCTCCCTAGAAACCGACGTGCAGAACATGCCATGTCATCACCAGGGAGGGCAGAGTCCTGGGAAAGAAGGCTCAGCTGCGTGAGTCACAGGGAGACTTCTAGAAAGGCAGAGCAGGAAAGGGCTGTGGTGATCTAGACAAACCCCCTCGTTCTGCAGATAAGGATCGGAGGACAGGCACCGAGGATGCATCAGGCCAGCAGCCTGCCCAAGCCACCATCCATCAGCTGCATCTAGGAGTGGGCACCACACCATTTACCAGCCGGAGTCCAGCATTCTTGTCCCAACACCGTCCCGCCCGTGGCCAGAGAGGCAGAAGGGTACATTGGAAAAACACGGACTTGTCACCCAGACCCAGCTACACATCCCATCTCCCTTCATGGCTCCAAGGCTTTGGGCAAGTCACTGTCTTTGAGACTCAGTTTCTTCATCTATAAAATCGGCATGATAATTCTCATCTTTCAAGCTTAACATAGGATTAAATTAAACAATGTGTGTAAAGCGTTGGTGCAGTTTCTGGCAGAACAAGTGTCCTACAAGTGGTAGCTATGAGTTCTCACTATTAAGATTTCCTTGGTCACTACAGTTCTCTGTGCATGATGGATTCCCAATGCCCCGTGGGTCTTGCTTATTAGATTAGGACAGATACAGAGCGCAGAGGGAGGCCACAGATCAGAATGGGGCCATGGAAAGAGAGAAGGCTTCCCTCGAGAGTTGGAGTGCCAGTAGGTATGAGGGACTCCAGGCAGCTGGCTGATGTATGTCCAGGACACCATGTTCTTTGGGATTATCTGACACCACAATGGAAATTAGATAGCTTCTAGAAAAAAAAAAAAAAAAAAAACCAGAACAGCAAAGAATAAAGCAATAAAGCCCCTATACTTTGAGACTGGAAAAGAAGTGGCTGCCCTACTTCAACAGGCTTCAGAGAGTTGGGCAAATAAAATGCACAGGTTGTCCTCCAAGCATACGTGAAAGAGCATCCAGGGAGCTCTGTCTCTCTGCTTTGAGAAGGCCATGAGGAAAGCTGGATGGTTGCCTTGCCTCAGGACACAGTAACAGGATACAGCTCCACCCGGGGTCCTCAAAGCGTGGTTCTCAGACCAGGAGTATCAGCATCATCAGTGAGCTTGTTAGAAATGAAGAAACTCCTGCTCCACCTTTACCTATAGAATCAGAGACTCTGAGGATAGGCTCCAGGAAAGTGTTTACCAAGCCCTCCAGGCAATTCTTAGCTCTGTTCCATGGCTGCCAATCTTGGCTGTACCTAAGTCAAGGCTACACCCCAGGCCAACTTCATCAGAGTCTCTGGGATTGGACCAGGTACCAGCTTTTTTTAAAGCTCCACCAGTGATTTCAATGGGCAGGCAAGCTTGAGTCCCACTGGTCTGGAACAACAATTTGAATGAATCTATAAGTAATTCATAATCTTTGTTAGAATCGTGCAATGAAAAGCAGTAGCCATCGGCCGGCCACGGTGGCTCACGCCGGTAATCTCAGCACTTTAGGAGGCTGAGGTGGGTGGATCATGAGGGTAAGAGATCGAAACCATCCTGGCCAACATGGTGAAACCCGTCTCTACTAAAAATGCAAAATTAGCCGGGTGTGGTTGCAGGTGCCTGTAATCCCAGCTACACAGGAGGCTGAGGCAGGAGAATCGCTTGAACCTGGGAGGCGGAAGTTGTGGTGAGCCGAGATGGTGCCATGCACTACAGCCTGGGGAACAAGAGCAAAACTCAGTCTCAAAAAAAAAAAAAAAAAAAAAGCCATCAACTCCGAATGCTGGGACCTACCACCTTTCCTTCTCTTCCGTGTTTCTGTATTACTCCCACCATTACTTCTTCAACTGTTCTGTGCAAATTCTATACCCCAGAGAAGTTTTGAATACACTTGTTAACCCTACCCATTCATCCCCCACTACCACTGTTGATTCAATAAAGTTGGATTCATTGGCTTGTGTTAAGGAAGACTGAAGAGGAGCCTCCTTTCATTCCAATCCCTTAGGATGCCATGTGAATTTGCAAATTAGAGATAATTATGTTTCTGACATATGTGTCTCTTTTATGTTAGATTTTGTCTACAGTGTTCTTGTTATGTTTATGCATTTTACTCAGCTTCTAATTCAGATCAGCATCAAAGCAGACTAATAAGGCCACCTTTGTTTTATGTTTTCTTTGACCTTTGAAACACGCAAAGGTTCCCCTGGTACTTAACATCAGTGAGAGGGGTGATTCTCACCAGTGCTTCCTCAGCTGGGGGACCTAGGGGGAAGGATAGGAAAACAGAATCAGTTCGTCTTGAAGTTTTCTGTGGATTATACTGCAAAAAAGCTGGTTAGCAGACGTAGGATCAACTCTTTCAGGTCCTAACGAAAGTACTATATTTAAAAATAGGGCAGTAGGATAGTACAAGATGTTGTCATAAAAGCTAGGCTTATGCCCTGAGATTCAGATCAATTACTTGGAAGGTTTAGAACTCTTCCAAGAAGCCCAATTTAGAAATATGTACAGTTTGTGGAGTTAACAATTTTTAGTCTGCCAATATAAAACAAATGTTAATTCACAGAGTATTTCCCAGGGTGCTGTTTTCCACAAAGTCTCCAAGAGTTCTGAAACGACTGCATTGACGCAGGAATGAATATTGAGTATTATTGCCCATGTTTCTCCCCACATATTAGGGTGAAAAATCATTCTGAGTCAGAAACTCAGATGGGCTCCAGGAAGCTGTTTACCAAGCCCTCTAGGCCTTTCTTAAGCACACTGCAGTTTGAGAACCACTGACCTAGGCTGTGTCTCCTAAGCTCTGCTCAGTGTCTGTGAATCTCGGCTGCACCTGAGAAGTCAAGGCTATGCCTCAGACCAGTTAAATCAGAATATCTGGAAACTTTTCTGTTTTAGCACAGAAAGTCCCACATCCCAGGAAACCCTTCTGTCCCAGGCAAACTGAGACCGTTGGCCACCCTATATATCCCCAGATATGCTCACCCACCATCTCTTTCTTTTATTTTTTATTTTTTGGTTCATAAATCATTTCTGTATATGATTCATGCATTACTTCATCTCAGAACATCAGCGCTTGTGCTCAGAAAGAAAACACACGCGCACACACACACACACACACACACACACACACACACACAGAGTTGCTAAACATTCCCAGTTCCTTCCTCAAATGTTACTGCAAATATATTCACATATTTCTTTTTAATTTCTACTTTGCATTTTCCCATTGCTGTCATCACCTTATCTCTCCACAGGGATGGTTCCAAAAACATCTTGTTTTTTTTTTAATAATCAGATTGACAGAACAAATGTTGGAAAGAAATAAAAGTGACTCCTATGTGTCAGAGCTGAATGTGGATGACAGAGTCTATCATAAAAATCAAAGAATCCCTTTTTTATCCAGTGAAATAAATCTTCATTGCCTGACCTTTCTGTGCCAGATACTGTGCTACCCAGCATGTGCAGAATAGCACATGAGTTGCTGATGTCAGGCCGAGAAATGAGACCAATGTGCTCTCTTAACTCAGTAACACTCACCAGTACCATAGATTGCTTTGTTCTTTGACTTCCCATCAGACTGGGAAAACATGACTTTAGGTTTTGCCATTTCTTATCTTGGGCTGTTAAAAAATCAACTGGGTCTACTACCAATTCACGCTTTCTAACTTCAGGGCTTCTCCAAAGTTATAATAAACTAAATTTCTCACAAAAGTTCCAAATATTTTCCATTCAGAGCCTTAACCCTCCATCAGGCAGCCCATTATTTCATCACCTACCTTCCTGAGATCAAAGTCATTTCTTAAAAATAACTTCAACTTGTATTTTAGATTTAGGGGGTACATGTGCAGGTTTGTTATGTGGATGTATTGCATGATGCGGAGGTTCGGGGTATGATTGATCCTGTCACCCAGGTAATAAGCATGGCACCCAATAGTTTATTTTTCATCTCTGACCCTCTCCTTCCCTCCCTCCTCTAATAATCCCCAGTGTCTATTGTTGCCATCTCTTAAGTTTTCTTTTGAGACAGGGTCTCTCTGTCGCCCAGGCTGGAGTGCAGTGCCATGGTCTTGGCTCACTTCAGCTTCTGCCTCCCATGCTCAAGAAATCCTCCCACCTCAGCCTCCCAAGTAGCCTAGACAACAGGCAAACACCACACCCAGCTAACTTTTGTGTATTTTGTGGAGATGGGGTTTTGACATGTTGCTAAGGCTGGTCTCAAACTACTGGGCTCAAGTGATCTGCCCAACTTGGCCTCCCAAAGTGCTGGGATTAGGGATTACAGGCATGAGCCGCCACGCCTGGCCTGTCGCCATCTTGATGTCCATGAGTACTCACTGCTTAGCTCCCACTTGTAAGTGAGAACATCTGGTATTTGGTTTTCTGTTCCTGCATTTGCCTAGAATTATGGCCTCCAGCTGCATCCATGTTGCTGCAAAGGACATGATTTCATTCTTTTTTATGGCTGCATAGTATTCCACAGTGTGTACATACCACATTTTCTTTATCCAATCCATCATTGATGCTGCTGTGAAGAGCCATGATGAACATACAGGTGCACGTGTCTTTTTGGTAGAATGGTTTATTTTCTTTTCGGCTTATACCCAGTAATGAGATTCCTGGGTCAAAACATTAGTTCTGTTTTAACTTCTTTGGAAAATGAAATGGGAATCGTTTGATGGGATTTCAGCTAACATCTACCCTTCTGCATTACATTTTCTCTAGCTCATCATGGTCATTTTCTCTTGCCCTTTTGTCTTTTTTTCATCTTTTAAGACTTCTCAGATATGTGTAGACCTCTGGTCTTAAATAAAGAAATATATTTTCCCCTCCTTGAAGTGACTTCCTTTTTCTTCTATCACTTCCTCTTAACTTGTTTTGTCAATAATTACTCATCTGATACATTTCTTTTTTCTGTCTTTTGACTTCTCTTCAACATGCAAATGTGCTTAAGTCACAGTTATTCTTAAGAAAAACAAGAGGTCATCTGATTCTACCACAACTCTGGAATTCCCACACCTTTTCCTCTTTTCTCTGCCTCCCCTCCCCCTTCTCATCTCCCATCCTTCTCAACCTTGTGCAATCTGGTATTCGCTCCTGCTAAACTGAAATCTTCTCTCAGGGGTACCAATAAACTACTTGTGAAATGCAATGCCTCTTCAAAGCTCTCATCCATCCCAGTGTTTCTGCATGAAGAGTGCAACAACACTCTTTTTTCTTTTGAGATGGATCTCCCTCTGTTGTCCAGGCTGGAGTACAATGGCACTATCTTGGTTCACTGCAATCTCTGCCTCCCAGGTTCAAGTGATTCTTCTGTCTCAGACTCTTAAATAGCTGGGATTACAGGTATCTGCCATTATGCCTGGATAATTTTTTTGTTTTAGTAGAGACAGGGTTTCACCATGTTGGCCAGACTGGTTTTGAACTCCTGACCTCAAGTGATCCAGCTGTGCCCGGCTTTTTTTTTTTTCAGTGGAGTCTCACTCTGTTACCCAGGCTAAAGTATGGTGGCACAGTCTTTGCCTCACTGAAACCTCCATCTCCCAGGTACAAGCAGTTCTCCTGCCCCAGCCTCCTGAGTACCTGGGGTTACAGGTGTGTGCCACCAAGCCTAGTTAATTTAAAAAAATTTTTTTTTTATTATTTTTAGTAGATACGGGGTTTCACTTACGTTGGTCAGGTTGGTCTCCAACTCCTGACCTTAAATGATTTGCCCACCTCAGCCTCCCAAAGTGCTGGGATTACTGGTATAAGCCACTGCAAGTGGCCAAGAGTGCAACAACACTCTGTGTGCTGTTAGAACTGCCCCTGGTGACTCCTCTCATCTTACACAAGCCGATTCTGCTTGTTCTGCTCCCACAAGGCCATATCGCCTGCTCCTCTTCCTTGCTCAGTCGTTGGTCTCCTTCCACTTCCACTCTGCTCCTCCTCCCGTGTCCTGGCCTTCAGCTGCAGCTCTGTTCAGTTGACTCCCAGATCTATGGCTCCATCCCTGAACTTTCTCCTGAGTTTTCTATCCATGTTTCGAAACAAGAAATGGACAGTTCCACATGGAAAATTTCAAAGATCCTCAAACTAATTTTGCCCAAAACTAAGTTCATCATCAACATCATCGTCATCTCCAAAACCTGTCTCCCTGTGTTTTCTGTGAGTCACCGAGTCCACCTTGCTCGATACTCCTGCTTGATTCTTGACTCTCTTGTCTTGCTCACATCTCAGCATCTGCCAAATGACATCATGAACTTTATTATTATTAGAACTTTTTATTACAAATGGCAGGATTCCAAATCAAGTTAGATTAAACAAGGAAAAGGGATGTATTGGCCCATGGAAACAAAACGTAGAAAGGAAGGTTTCCCAGGAATGGTTGCAGATTGCTCCTTTCACCTGTCATCTCAGCCTCTGTTTTTGTGTGGCCTAATTCTTTCTAGCTCCTTCATTTGGAGGGGCCCAGGGCCACTGGCAGCTCTAAATGCATCCCCTGATAACAAGAATGAGAAGAGACACTTAACATACGTCAAGCACCATTCTAGGCATGGCAGAGCCCATAAGGCAAGAAAAAAGAAAAATATTCTCTATTTCAGATTTACTTCTCAAAAGAAGACACAAAAGTGCCCCCCAAAACATGAGTAAATGCTCAGGATCACTAAGCATCAGAGAAGCGCAAATTAAAACCCCAATGAGATACCATCTCACACCAGTCAGAATGGCTATTATGAAAAAGTCTAAATACAACAGTTGGCATGGGTATGGAGAAAAGGGGACATTTCTATCCTGTTGGTGAGAATATAAATGAGTACAACCTTTGTGGAAAACAGTATGGAAATTTCTTAGAGATCTAAAAATAGAACTACCATTCGACCCAGCAATCCCAATACTGGATATCCATCCAAAGGAAAAGAAATTATTCTATCAAAAAGACACCTGGCCGGGCGTGGTAGCTCATACCTCTAATCCCAGCACTTTGGGAGGCTGAGGTGGGCAGATCACCTGAGGTCAGGAGTTCAAGACTAGCCTGGCCAACATGGTAAAACCCCATCTCTACTAAAAATACAAAAATTAGCCAGGCATGGTGGCAGACACGTGTAATCCCAGCTACTCAGGAGGCTGAGACATGAGAATCACTTGAACCCGTTAGGCAGAGGTTACAGTGAGTAAAGATCATGCCACCGCACTCCAGCCTGGGAGACAGAGTGAGACTCTGTCTCAAAACAAAAACCAACCAAACAAACAAAACCAAAAAGACACCTGCACTCACCTGCACTCATATATCTACCAAAGCACTATTCTCAGGAGCAGAGATGGAATCAATCTAAATGTCCATCTATGGACAATTGGGTAAAGCAATGTGGTGTATATACAACATGGCATACTATGCAGTCATAAAAAAGAATGAAATCATGTTTTTTTGGCAGCAATATGGATGGAACTGGAGGCCATTATTTTTTTCCCCAAGGACAAGGTCATGTTCTTATTTATTTTTTTATTTCCATAGACTTGGGGTACAACTGTTTTTTTGTTAAATGGATAAATTATGTAGTGGTGAATTCTGGGATTTTGGTGCACCAGTCACCCAATTAGTGTACATTGTCCCTAATACATAGCTTTTTATCCCTAGACTCCCTCCTTACCCTCCACCTTCTGAGTCTCGAAAGGGGAGGGAGGTGAGAGTTGAAAAATTACCTGTTAGGTACAGTGTTCCCCATTCAGGTGATGGGTACACTAGAAGACCAAACATAACCATTATGCAATATATCCAGACAAAACACCTGAAACTGTACCCCTGTAATCTATAATTTTTTTATAAAGGTCTGGCCTGTCACAGTTGCTCATGCCTGTAATTCCAGCACGTTGAGAGGCCAAGGTGGGCGGATCACCTAAGGTCAGCCTGGCCAACATGGTGAAACTCCGTCTCCACTAAAAATACAAAAATTAGCCAGGTGTGGTGGTGGATGCCTGTGATTCCAACTACTCTGGAGGCCGAGGTAGGAGAATTGCTTGAACCCAGGAGGCAGAGGTTGCAATGAGCCGAGATCATGCCTCTGCACGCCAGCCTGGGTGACAAGAGCAGGACTCCATCTCAAATATATATATATATTACAAAGGCCTAATAAATAAGATTGGTATTGAACTTAGAACACTGAAATTTAGAAAATTCATTAATGGAACATAAACTGGACCAGCATGAGTCATGTCCACATCTAATGGAACAATCACTGGATCTAGAACCAGGAAGTACAGTAACTTATCAAGCTTGGTGCATTTTCCCACCTTAGAGATTGGGTGTTTCAAGTAAGAGAGCACCCATGAAGCATCGTAGGGGAGAAAGTGTGCATGGTAGACTTTGGGCAAGAAACTGAAATGCAGAAACTTGATGGTGCTAATTAAAGTGCACAGGTCTTTGCATTGTTTTATGAAAATTAAGGGGCCCAACAAAAACTTATTTCTAAATAGATGTGTCACCCACCAAAAACAAACCAACAAATCCATACAAAAGAGAACCAAGACTTTCCTCACAACAGTTTTGGGAATATACCAAAACACAAATAAATGAATCATTAAGGCCTAAAGTTCTGTGCCAATAATTCCTAGCCCCTTTAAGTATAGAATTCTCTTTTAAAATATTTTTTAATGTTTCAAATTTCTAAATGATAGTGGCTGTGATGAGAAAATGTGTGATACTGAGAAATGAGACACACCATCATATAATATCAGCTGCTCAGCTTGAGGTGATGGTTGATGCGATCATTGTAGGCCTTTTCCACTGACTCCAAGGTCCCACAGAAGTCTTACAGTCATGGGTGAAATTTCGCTTTTCTTTCATAGAACTTTGGGAGGATTTCTACCTGGAAAACATTCAAACAGGGTACCAAAATTGCCCACTGCAGTCATGAAAATCACAATAATGCACCCATAGGATGTCTGTTTTATACAATTTTTCCTTTTTTTTTTTTTGTTTTTTGAGATGGAGTTTCGCTCTTGTTGCCCAGGCCAGAGTGCAGTGGTGCGATCTCGGTTCGCTGCAACCTCCACACCCTGGGATCAAGTGATTCTCCTGCCTCAGCCTCCCAAGTAGCTGGGACTACAGGCATGTGCCACCACACTCAGCTAATTTTTTCAGTAGAGACAGGGTTTCACGATGTTGGCCAGGCTAGTCTCAAACTCCTGATCTCAGGTGATCTGTCCTTCTCAGCCTCCCAAAGTGCTAGGATTATAGGTGTGAGCCACTGTGCATTTTTTTTTTTTTTTTTTTAGACAGAGTCTCACTCTGTTGCCCAGGCTGGAGTGCAGTGCAGATCTTCCCACTCAGCCTTCCAAATAGCTGGAACTATAGGCATATGCCAGTATGCCCAGCTAATTTTTGTATTTTTTGTACAAACGAGATCTTGCTATGGTGCTCAGGCGGGTTTCAAACTCCTGCGCTCAAGTGATCCTCCCAATCTCAGCCTCCCAAAGTGTTGGGATCACAGCTGTGAGCCACCACACCTGGCCTCCAATATCCCTTTTTAAGATAAATAATTGCAAATTGTACCCTTAGGTAACTGCACAAACGAAATTGATGTCATCATTTTAGACTCCAGAATACTGTGCATATAGGTGGCATTTATGGCTGTCGATGGTGTACTCTGTTTTTCTTCTGGTTCTACATTCACAGTTCTTCTGGGTGTTTATTGACTTCTAATTCATCAGAAGAGAATTTGTAAACATAATGAAGCCTAAATGGCATGCACATGAATATGAATTCCATAGCATGTATAAATTAAGCCTTCCACTGCAACATGTTGGGGAGATATTTCTCCTGGGACTGAGTGCTGCCAACTGCCAGGTGTGTTATGAGATGCTATTTTCATCTTCCATGGTTTAGGGTTTAGGATGTGACTGGAAACATTCTGTGTGTTTGGGGAGGAGCTAGCCCCAGCCATCCTTGTGGGGACTGTTATTCTACATCATGCTCCACTGGGCTTGGGAATGAATAAAAACCAATGTTCAAGAATGCCATTTCCACGTTCAGCGAGTTCATCTGTTTTCTTATCCTCTTAAACTTAAATGTGACCAAAAGACCTTCCAAAATGGAATGCAGTCAGCCTTGTATGAAATCAAATTAATTGCTTATTTTTATTTAACCAGAGAATATTTGTCCTGAGTATTATTAGCCTGCAAAGCTATTCTATTAATATTTATGAATAATAAAGAAAAGAAATAGGGAAAGCCATTTGAGTTAAACATTAAAAAGAGAAAGCTATACAGTGTGTTTCACATTTGCAATTCTGCAAGCTGTCGGGAAACTGAATTCTTCCTGTAAGGAGAGAAGGGCATCTATTTGTTGGATTTCTCCACCTCAATGTTCACTTTTACCGTGCCCAGTCAGATGTGTATGAAGTTCAAAACGTTCTACGAAGCTCCCTGCCCTAGCCAGGATGGAAGAGAACGCTTTCAGAATGGAATATCAGCAGCGCAATGCCTTTGTTCATGTTTTCCACTTCGCATTATTATTATTATTATTTTTTTACTATTAGTAGTGACTACATTTCAGAAACAAAGCCGCCTACTATCTAACACAAGGGAAGGAATAGGCTTTGTGTGTGTGCACGCATGCATGTATGTGACTGTGTTGGGGAATATTGATCTGTGTGTTTCTGTGTAAAAGGTGTTATTTACATGTCTAACCTTCAATAGTGTTACTTTCTTAGGGCTATTACAAAATATTCAGCAGGCTGGAATTCACTTCTCTGGAGACTGCTAAACCCCAAATGGACATGTCAGAGAGTGACAGCTCAGTCACCTCTTCATAGGAAGGGTCAGAAGTTGTGTCGTGAAGGCACTCACGCTGAGAGGCTTCTAGCTTAGCAGGCAAAGCATTGGCCTGGGGGTCAGGAGATCCTTGTTGGGGGCTGCAGGTTTTTTTCTTTTTTTTAAATCTGGAAGATGAAAAGTTTGGACTAAGTCAGGAGGTCGGCACTCTGGCTGCACATTAAACTCAACTTGATTTTTTAAAATAGTAATGCAACAGTCTTACTCCAGACCAATTAAATTAAACCTCTGGAGCTGAAACCTGGATATGGGTATTTTTTTTCAAAGCTCCCGGGTGAGTTCCAGTGCCCTCCGAGGTCTCTGCAGTGCAAACCCTGCTTAGATTTGCTCCTGTTAAGTCAGGTGCCCATGGGGCCGGCTCTATCTCCTCAGCTGTCTGCCTTTCCCACCCATGCTGTCTTTAATGGAAGGTTCCATGTGCATAAGACATTAGGACCGCAGCCCCAACAGAATCTGCTGGAACGATCAACGTAATTAGCTGGACTACCCAACCTACAGGGTGAAGAGTTTGACAGAGCAGAATGAAGGAGCTATTGTTAAAGGAAATCCTCATGGCTCCTAAGAAAACTGCAGGACAGCAGCAGCAAAGCCAGCTCTCTTCTCCCTTGGAACTCTGCACAGCAAGCTCATTTGCCAGTTTGCACTCAGCCACGATTTCTCTTTTGCAGCTCAGCACTGTGCTACAGAGATAAACTAATTTAATCAATGGCAAGAGCTGCATTTTGATCTTGTAATCATGTCACATAATTTCCTTTTCCAGGGCAGCGCCACACTTCTCTCTCTGAGTCCTCTCATCTCTCAAAGCTTTTTATTTTTTTTCTCTGACTTCTTTTCAGCCCATCTATCCCCAAGTCACATCATCCACAGACCTGCCCTACTGCTGCGTGTCCCCAACACCTTCTGTGGGGCCCTCTTTGTGATCTTTGATTCTCTCCCCCATCCACTTTTGTGTGCGCCCCACTTCTTCCCACCCCTCCGTTTCCCAGCCAATATTGCTGGGACACCAATGGCTGTGAGGATGTGAAAATCTGAAACACAGGCATGAATAATTAATTGAGAGTGCCAGACTGAAGCCAGTGGAAGTGAGAACGGTATTTGAGAAACGCAGCCAAATCATTTAGTGTGAGGCAGTATCGAGTTCCTGCAACTCCCGGAAGCCCCAGACACACTGTTAATTATGAAAATACAGTTCTGACTAAGTAAGAATCAGCAGTCTTCCAGAGGCCGACTGAAGCTTCCTCCCATGCTTTGGGGCTGAAACTCGGAGCTTGCCTGACCCCATTGCCCTGACTGGCTAGACAGCCTGCTAGCTCATTCCAGAGTTATCACTGCCACACCTGGGGGTCAGCAGTGGAGGCTGCACAGGGCTGGCTAGAGGGTCTGGAACTAGAAATTCCATATAGCAGCCAGCTGAGGAAACAGGGAAGAAGAGTAATCTAGAAGTTGAGGTTGCTAGAGGGGAAATAGACCAGAGTTCTGGAAGCTGAGGAGGGCGCTGTTGCTCCCCCAGTCATTAGAAGTCAACTTAAGCACTGGCCCTTGGCTCAGAGCATTTCTTCAAAAAATTTTTTTAGAGACAGTTGCCCTCACTCTGTTGCCCAGGCTGGTCTCGAACTCCTGGACTCAAGCGATCCTCCTGCCTCGGTCCTGCAAAGCTCTAGGATTATAGATGTGAGCCACTGCACCCAGCCTCAGATTATTTCTGATCCCAGACTGTTCCCATCTAGTCTGAGCCCTCCTTTAGACCTAGTTCTACAAGCAAGACCTGGTGATGGTCTATGAAGCACTTGGTTTAATCTGGGGACGTAACTGGAACCAGGGCTACACAAGAGGACTTGAGGACAATCTTGGCTAGTATCTTACTGCACCTCTGCATCCAGACACATCTTTGTAAAATATACACTTGGCTATCCCACTATCTTGCTGAAAACCTGTCAGCAAATCCCCATCAACTACAGAATAGAGGCTAAATTCCTAATTGTGGCATTCAAGATTCACCATGACTTGACCCAAACTTTCATCTCCAACCTCATCTCTCCCCGCTCCACGACTTCACCTGACAACCCTGTGATGCCAAATGCCTTGTCCTTTCTACATGCTTTGCTTCCCTCACTTGCATGCCTTTGCTCAGGCTCTGTCCTTGGCAGTAATTTCTTCCCCAGCCATCTAATTTGGTATAATGAGCTCCGACTTAGCCTCCAAGACTCAGGTTAGTAGTTCTCTTTTCTTTCTTTCTTTCTTTCTTTCTTTTTCCTTTTCTTTCTTTCTTTCTTTTTTTCTTTTTTTTTGGCAATGGAGCCTTGCTCTGTAGCCCAGGCTGGAGTGCACTGCATGATCTTGGCTCACTGCATCTCCACCTCCCAGGTTCAAGCTATTCTTCTGCCTCAACCTCCTCAGCAGCTGGGACTACAGGTGCATGCCAAAATATCTGGCTAATTTTTTTTTTGTATTTTAGTAGAGACCGGGTTTCACCATGTTTCCCAGGCTGGTCTTGAACTTCTGAGCTCAAGCAACCCACCTGCCTCAGCCTCCCAAAGTGTTAGGATTACAGGCATGAGCCACCATGCCTGACCAAAGTCCTCTTTTCGAGAAAGTTCTCCCGATCCCTCAAACTAACCTAACTCCCCTCTCTCATGTTCCCACCATGCCTACTCCCCACTGCACATTGAAAGCATCCTTTGGAAGCCAGGAATGGATACTCCGAGGGCAGCCACTGTGTCTTATTCACCCTGTAAAGTTCCTGGCATGCAATACAATGCCTTGAATATAGTAGATGTGAGTTTATATTTGTCTGGAGAATCCTGGCTGGAGCAGAAGAGAGTATAGGATAATTCCAATCTCATAGGCATGGATAGGACCATAGTCCCAGCAATCTGAGCAATGGTCCCCTTCCCTGCCCCTTCACAATAGAGAACTCCCCAGCATGCACCCCACAATTCTAATGTGCCACAACTGTGATCTCATGGTATCAGCTGCTCCCAATTCCAGCCTCTTTTCATCTTTGTTGGGCCTTGGCAGGCAGCAGAGACACACCCTGATGACTCCTGCATTGCCAATGGTGAGCTCAAGTTTCCAAGTCAAACCTTACTTCATTTTTGCTAAATAAGGGCAATGCCCGAGTCATGGAGAAACAGGTAGAGCAGGTATGAATCTCTGTCTCCAAATTCAAATGTGCAAAAAAATGTTTCTTGATTTTTTTTAATAACTCAATTTCACTTCTATTTCATGTCCTGTTGTTTTTTCCTGAGCTGGCAGAGTCAGTTTTCATCCTCTCCTTTTCCCTAGTGTGGCCTCAGAGCCCCAGGAAATTTGCATGGTGTCTGGGGGAGATGTATCGTGTCTTCATCCTCAGCATTGTTTATTCACTATGGCTGCAGCTGGGAGGCCCAATCTTGTCTGACATCACTGTCCACCCAGGTGGCTGCTGAAGGGGCCTCATTTCCATCTGCTATCTGCCATTCTACAGGGCCAAGAAACCATGTGAGGGCCATGATAGGGCCTAGAGAGCACCATCAGCTGATTAAGGCCGTATCTGCCAAGCCACACTATCCAGTCACTGTTACTTTTCCAGAACCATAAAGAGATAGATGAGTTCACTCTATTCTCAGATCCCATGAACTTCTATGTGGAGATTTTTTTTTTTGAGACAGAATCTCACTCTGTCACCCAGGCTGGAGGCTGGAGTGCAGTGGTACAATCTTGGCTCACTACCACCTCTGCCACCGGGTTCAAGCAATTCTCCTGCTTCAGCCTCCTGAGTAGCTGGGACTACAGGCACCTGCTACAGGGCCTGGCTAATTACCGTATTTTTAGTAGATATGGGGTTTCACCATCTTGACCAGGCTGGTCTTAAACTCCTGACCTCGTGATCTGCTGGCCTTGGCCTTCCAAACTGCTGGGATTACAGGCGTGAGCCACTGTGCCTGGCCTATGTGAAGGTTTTTATTTTTTATTTATTTTTCGACACAGAGTCTCGCTCTGTAGCCCAGGCTGGAGTGCAGTGGTGCAATTTCACCTCGCTGCAACCTCTGCCTCCTGGGTTCAAGTGATTCTCCTGCCTGAGCCTCTGGAGTAGGTGGGATTACAGGTGCCCACCCCCAAATCCAGCTAATTTTTATATTTTTAATATAGATAGCATTTCACCATGTTGGCCAGGCTGGTCTCGAACTCCTGACCTCAAGTGATCTGCCAACCTCAGCCTCCCAAAGTGCTGGGATTACAAGGGAGCCACCATGCTTGGCCCTGCTTTTTTATTTTGATTGATTTATTTATTTTTAGTATATATTTTATTGTGTTTTAGGTTTGGGGGGTGAAGGTTTTTAATTGGTTAGCTTGTTTGCTTTGGTTTTGGCTTCAGCATCCCTAAAACTTGACCTGGGACCCAGGGTTCATGGGCCTCTTTCTCAGGGACCTACCAGTATCTACATTCTCAACTCCTGGACTCAATTCATTCTCCTCCCGGTCTAAGACATCCTTTTCTAGTCAGTGTGTATGTAGGCATGAAGGGTGGACCCTATTCCTATTATTCATTTGATATTCTGTGTATCTCTTATCTCTGTCCTTTCTCTGTTTCCTCAGAGCCTACCTTTTGAAACTTAAAAGCCACAAGAAGACTTTTTTCTTTCTCTGATCTTTGCCGTCACATTCCTTCCCTGTGTCAGTGATCATAGACTACTGTCTAGTCATCGGCTGGAGAGAAGGAGCAAAGTGTCAAAAGAAATTCACAAGGGAAAATACAGTTAAAAAGATAAGCAGACATTTCTCTAGTTTTACAAGGAATCAGGCACTACTCTAAGGACTTTGCACACATTAAGTCATTAAATCACAGCAACTCAATGGGGCAGATATTGTTATTCCCATTTTACAGATGAGAAAACTGAGTAGGAACCAAATGGGGGAGTTAGAACTTGAACCCAGGCACTCTAGCTTCAGAATCTGCACACTTAACCACTAAAATGACAGCTTCTTATACATCAGGGCCCCACCACAAGTTATTCCATTATAGATTCGTCTTCTTTGAAGATGCATTTAAAAAGGAAAGTTTAATAATATTATGATTTAATAATATTACTCAATTCAAAGTGCTTTTGCTGGGATTTAACAAAGTTTGGTTTTTATGAGAAATCTATCAGTCATTTGTGTGTCTGTTAAAGAAAGAAAAGCCTAGAAATCTTTAAATAGAATCTACTACTATGAGCAACATCATTGCCTATATCTGCTTGGAAGCGTTTATTAGACCCTTCAGGAATGGAGTAAGAATTAGAGGGTTTTGCATGTCCTTGAGGTTTTGTTTTGTTTTGAGACAGTCTTGCTCTACCACCTGGACTGGAGTACAGTGGCACAATCTCGGCTCACCACACTGCAATCTCTGCCTCTTGGGTTCAAGTGATTCTCCTGTCTCAGCCTCCCGACTAGCTCAGATCACAGGTGTGTGCCACCATGCCTGACTACTTTTTGTATTTTTAGTGGAGATATGGCTTCACCATATTGGCTAGGCTAGTCTCAAACTCCTGACCTCAAGTTATCTGCACACATCAGCTTCCCAGAGTGCTGGAATTATAGGTGTGAATCACTGTACCCAGCCCCTTGAGGGTTCTACCTATGAACTATCATCCTTTTTGAATGAAAAGATGCCCAAGAAACACTTGCATGCTTCTAATTCCTCTA
The DNA here is from genome assembly GCA_963574635.1 of Cheracebus regulus. NCBI lineage: Eukaryota > Metazoa > Chordata > Mammalia > Primates > Pitheciidae > Cheracebus > Cheracebus regulus. The sequence goes on along the minus strand of CAUYQU010002052.1, from coordinate 1,942 downwards.
AAGCAATCGTTATTAACATTTTCTAGATCAAAGACCTTTTTGCAATCTTTAAGTACCTCTCCAGAAAAATAGATGCATAGATCCAAATGCATATACAATTTGTCATAAAATTTTAGGCAAGTTACAGAGCTCTCTGCTGTGTTTGAATTCTTCTCAGAGAGAAAGTTGCTTTACTGGTTCCTGTACCTTCAACACCTAGCAGAGAATAAATTCATTGAGGTAGACCCATTTTCCTCCCACTCCAGCCTCCAGCCCATGGATCATGTCTTTCTATAGTACCATAAGAGACAGCAAATCTTCCCCCACTTCTTTGTTCACCTCAGATTCTCTGCACATGTCTGGTGCTAACAGAAGACTCTGTTCTTTGTGTGTTGAATGTCTGTGTACTTGTCTCTGAGAGCCAAGCACTGACTTTTTGCAGGAACTGATTAGAAGTGGCCACTCTGGTTCTAGACAATTTGGGGATTGCCCACATAACTCTACACGCCTCAGAGGAGCCAGGTAGGAAAGCACAGACACTCTTGTCCTCTTTCTAAGCTCCTTTATGCCTGCAAGGTAGACAATCCCACGACTGGGTTTTCCCCTTTCAGGAAGAAATTATTTAACAGCTCAAGTTTTAAAGTATCTTCTCAAAGAAAACAATTAATGGGTTTCCCTGCAACTGAAGAGTATCATGAAAGTGAAGTTAACTCAGCTTCTAATCAGGCAGCAGAGAGATGTTTGGGCCAAGGCCAAACATTATGCTCCTTTGAAAGAAGCACAGAGATGGTTCAGGATAAACCCCATAAGCAATTCAGAGTGCTTTGCAAGAAAGCATTGTACCAGCAAGTGCAAACACTTGCATTATTATCATTTGTGGTTAGTTGGATTCATGCCACCAAGTTGATTATTAAGAATACACAGGAAAAACAAAGCAGATAAAAGCAATATCTTCTTTCATTTCTCTTTCCCTTTCCTCTAGCATTGGGTGGCATGGTTTATCCTTTTTGTCCCTGTCAGCATTCTCTTCATCAATTTCTTCGATGATTTTTTTTTCTTGTGGTCTATTCTTGCTATCAAGTTTTAGTATTTTAACTGTGTTTATGAATTCCTATACTATGCAATGGAGAAGGCCACCTTTGTTTCTTACATTGATCTCTGAGCCTTTGTGATTACACAACCATCAGTAACTATTCTGAACATGTTCCCTGTTATGAGCATATGTATAACCATATAAATTACATGCATATAAAATTGTACAAGCACATTCCATATGTTATAAAGTTCCACTGAAGTAAATTGTAAAACAATGAGATGAAATCATTGTAAATAGAGCTCAATATTTCATTCTCTCCCTTAATAGACTGTCCACACCACCTTGGGGTTTAAGAATCCTGATTTCGAACATAGGCCTAATGTTTCATCAAGAAAATAAATATCAGAGCAAAATCCTCCAAAATATTTAAAACTGGCTGTCATTGCCTTAAATGTGACATGTCCTTTAACACCTGACATTTATATAGGTGAATTCATAAAAGACTCTTAAAAAAACTTACCGGAGAGAGATCCAAGATGGCCACGTAGCAGCAGCTCAGGATTGTAGCTCCCATTGAAAGAGCAGAGAGCAAGTGGATGCCGCAATTGCAGACGAATTTTTGATGTCCACAGACTGGGAGATTCCCGGCGAAGGAGCCACACGGGTGGCCAGCGCGACTCTTTCGGCCAGCGTGGCGCTTCTCGGTGCGGAGTGTACGGGACTGGATGCCCTTTTAGTCAGGCTCGGCCAGTCCCATCCCCACAAGGAGAACAGCTATTGGAAGCACTGAGGACTGAGAACAAGCACAGCTGAACCCAGGAAGGCCCAGCTCTGTAGGGAAGGGGCGCCCCCCGAAGGAAAACTAAGAAACAGAAAAAACTTCATCACCAACAAGCCGGACGTCCACTCAGAGACCCAATCTGAAAG